>JAWKAU010000185.1:0-265112 GCA_033398695.1 Orobanche coerulescens | reverse complement strand
CGAAGCTTGGTGTTCTTCGTCCCGCCGATAATCTGCTCGAGGAGAAAAGGCCGGGAGAAGTAAGACCGAAAGAAAGCTGTTGCCAAGAGTTGGATGTTAGCCAAGTGCTTAATGTTTGCTCCTGTATTGCGTATGTATTGCAAGAATGTGAGGGAGTGCAGCGTGGTCGTTTTTTTTACAAATGCAGGGGGCTTCGTTTATATAGAGGCAGCCGGGTCCTGTCCTGTAGCTGCCGATCGCCTGCCGGCCATTTTAATATTCTGCCGATCGTCTGCCGGCCAATACTTTAATGGGGCGATCTCCTGGGCTGTCAGGCTAAAGTCCAAATAAGATGCTGGCTGTCGGGCTAAAGTCCAAGGAAGAGGCTGGCACAGCTTGGGCGGTCCAATAAGGAGCCATCACGTGTCCGGAGTCAGTCAACATGCGGTCCTACTGACAGCTTTCGGCGGCCTGTCGGCTGGTGGAGGGAATCTGTCAGGCTTTGGTCAATGGCCCGAGATTCGCGGATCTTGTCTCGGCCCTTTGCACATGGTGCCAGTCTTGAGGCTCGGCCTTTGCCGACTGGATGGCCATCGGTGGTGATCGACATAAGGCGGTCGTCCCTGGATGGTCTTCGGAGGCCGCCATCGGCCAGTGGATGGAGGTCGCCAAGGGTCGGTCGCCAAGGGTAGGTCGCCAGGTGTCGAGAGACGGTCGTTCGCCAAGAGTCGGTCGCCGAGTACTGAGAGGCGATCGTCTTGATGTCGATCGCTCGGCACCGGGATTCGTCCTGGGCCCTTCGGTTGGCCAGTCTAGCATGTCCACTGGGTTAAGGTTCGGTCGCCTGGTCGCCGATCGGCAGGCTTGCCTTGGTCGCTCGGCAGTAAGTCGGTCGCTCGGCCTCGGAGGCGATCGCCGGTCGGAAGGTGTTAAATCTTGACACAACAATTGCCCCCCAGCTTGCTCATATGTTGAAGACATGGGGCAAGGTGTCTCTTGCTGGTGATCGTGTATGGATGAGGACGGGCGACCTGAGCTGGCTTAGGACTCGGACTTGGGCTATCATGGTCGATTGGCTTAGCTATCTTTCGGTCTTGTACCTGCAAAAAACAACATTGGCCGATCCCCCACGGAAACTTGGTGGTTTCGCTTGCTTGAGGAATCGTGCACAGTCGCGGAGATCGATGGACCGATCCCATGACCGTGTCTTGGTGCACAAAGACAATGAGTGCCTCGTGACTCACTTTATTATGAGGGTCCTCTCATAGCGCGCCGCCTTGTTTTTAAACGATAGGCGTGCGGTCTCGGTCTAGAGGAGTCCTTGCGCGGGGCAGCGTCGGATGAATCAACTCCACGCCCGCGGCTTGTTAGCTCTGCTTCCACCTCGGCCAGCCATGGAGATGGCCGACCTCGACGGTGTACGTTGAGACGGGGTTGTGGAATGAGTCCACTGATTAATGTTGGAGGGCCCTCCGACTACGCCGGCCTCGTATTTAAACGAAGGCGGGCGATCTCGGCCGAAAGGGACCTTGCATGACCGGCCCGGTTCCATCGATCGCTGTGGCCATGGCTTTATGATGTGCGGTGGAGGCGATCTTATGCCTTAGTCCGTCATGTTATATCTTTGCCGGATCAGATGGCGATCGTGTCCACCGGGTTGCTGATGATGTTGCGATCTGGCCGGAAGACTGGCGATCGTCGCTCGGCGGCCGATCGCTTTATTCGTAGGTCGATATTGGCGATCGGGCGGCGGCTAGTCCCTCACTTTAGAATGTTGGACTGTAGGCGGTGAGCGAGTCCTCCGGCTCTTCTGGATAGTAGCGATCGGGCCGGGTAGACTGGAGGTCGTCGACGGGCGCCGATCGATCTACTCCTAGCCGAGAAGAAGCCTTTGCACAGACAGAAATCTGCGGCTCTAGCCGGAAGGCTGCGTAGGTCGTCGGCGGGGTCTTCGTGAGATGCCCGAACATAGGCGAGAAACCCCGAAAACCTCCTAGGACGGCGTAGAGGGCGGTCTCATCGCTTACGGGCTCGCCGTTGAGGATGATCATGTCAACCCGGTCGATGTAGTCCGAGTCGGACTCCTGTTCTCCTTGTCTGATTTGCATCATGCGATGGCGACCTTCTGGCCGGGCGACCCTGGTGGCGAAGTGCTCCGTGAAGACATGTGCCAGCTCGTTAAAGGAGCCGATGGACCGAGGTGGCAACGAGGTGTACCACCGGTGGGCGAGGTCGTCAAGTGTCAGAGGGAACATTCGGCACCTGGTCGCGTCCGATGCCCCACACCCGGTCATGTAGATGTTGAACTTGTGCAGGTGTGCTTGGGGGTCCGATCGCCCCTGGTACACGGGTGTCTTAGGAGGGGCGATCGTGTGCTGCACCGGGGCGAGCTCGATGTCGATCGCGAGCGGCTCGCTCGGCGGGGCGATCGTCCTCACGGCGCCTGTTCCGGATTGCAGGAGCGCCTTCATGTCGTCGATCTGACGTTGCATTGCGGCGATCGCCGCGGTTCGGCTGCTTGCGGATCGGCTTTGGGAGCGGGGCCGAGGCGATCGTGTACCGACCTCCGACCTCGCCGCCGACCTCGCGAATTTGGCGAGCGGGAGCCAGCGGCCGGATCGCTTTGTGGGAGCCGGGTAGGCTAAGCTCACAGTGACGGACACCAACTCCGCTGTCTCGTAGCCGGGGCCGATCGCCCGGCCGCTGTGTCGGGTCGCCGCCAGTGCGATCGAAGATGACGTGCCCGGCCGCCGAGCGCCTCTTCTTGCGGGCGAGAGCCTCTGGCGCTTGCTCGGCCAAGAGTGCCTTGAGCTTCCGCTTGATCTTCGGCGAGAGACCGTGGGGCGCGGCAGGAGGCGCGTCGAGAGCACTCCGCTGCTCCCGAAGGGCGGCTATGGCCTCTTCGATCTGTTCATTGGTTCGAATCGATCGAGCGAGAGGCTCGGGCCGCCGTCCCGGACGGGATCGAGCGTCTCGACCGCGGCGGCGCCTTCCACCATCGGCCGCGCTGACCGGGACGGAACAGGGTCCGCCGGCCGTGGCCGGCTTTCTTGACGCGGAGGCGGAAGACATGTTTTCTGAAGGATTTCTTTTGAAGTGCAGTGAGTGTCACTTCAAATATCTGCCCCGAGAACAGTGAGTGTTCTTCGGGACGGTAGGTGTAAAAAATCGAGGGTTGGATGCCCTCCTTCTAGCGCCAATTGTTGTTGCCCAAAATATTTATCCGAAGATTAATACTGCTGGAAGACGGACAACAAACAAGGTTGCGGGAGCACTTCCGAGAGAAGGTAAATAAAACAAGATTTGCCGGGTTTGTTAGGCCCGGGCTTGAATGCTCTCGCGAGATGTTATTAATACGAATATTCGTGGATACAAGTATTAATGAGAGAAATCTAAATACAATGAGTGCAAAAAGACTCTGTTAATCCGGCTCTTGAGCGAAGCTTGGTGTTCTTCGTCCCGCCGATAATCTGCTCGAGGAGAAAAGGCCGGGAGAAGTAAGACCGAAAGAAAGCTGTTGCCAAGAGTTGGATGTTAGCCAAGTGCTTAATGTTTGCTCCTGTATTGCGTATGTATTGCAAGAATGTGAGGGAGTGCAGCGTGGTCGTTTTTTTTACAAATGCAGGGGGCTTCGTTTATATAGAGGCAAGGGTCTGCCTCAGAAGCCGCGATCGCCCGCGGCCATTTTAATATTCTCGCCGATCGTCACGGCCAATACTTTAATGGGGCGATCTCACCGGGTCACAAAGCTAAAGTCCAAATAAGATCTTTTGTCGGGCTAAAGTCCAAGGAAGAGGCCGGCACGGGGGCGGTCCAATAAGGAGCCATCACGTGTCCGAGTCACCAACATGCGGTCCTACGCGGCTTTCGGCGGCTGTCTACCGGTGGTGGAGGGAATCTGTCAGGCTTTGGTCAATGGCCCGAGATTCGCGGATCTTGTCTCGGCCCTTTGCACATGGTGCCAGTCTTGAGGCTCGGCCTTTGCCGACTGGATGGCCATCGGTGGTGATCGACATGAGGCGGTCGTCCCTGGATGGTCTTCGGAGGCCGCCATCGGCCAGTGGATGGAGGTCGCCAAGGGTCGGTCGCCAAGGGTAGGTCGCCAGGTGTCGAGAGACGGTCGTTCGCCAAGAGTCGGTCGCCGAGTACTGAGAGGCGATCGTCTTGATGTCGATCGCTCGGCACCGGGATTCGTCCTTGGCCCTTCGGTTGGCCAGTCTAGCATGTCCACTGGGTTAAGGCTCGGTCGCCTGGTCTCCGATCGGCAGGCTTGCCTTGGTCGCTCGGCAGTAAGTCGGTCGCTCGGCCTCGGAGGCGATCGCCGGTCGGAAGGTGTTAAATCTTGACACAACATATTCCTTTGTGTTGCTTGTAGCGTTTCGCCGATGGGCGTAAGTTACGCGTTTCCTTGCGTACCTCGTTGAGTTTTCCTGGCGGGATATTGCTTCTCCCTACTTGTTTTAAGTTTCGGGACGAAACTTCTTTTAAGGAGGGTAGAATGTAATATCCGCAATTTTTTATTTTCGGTAAATTTATTTTTCGGCCGGAGTCCATTTTGACGACTCGCTCATGACTGTTTCGTCATTTTGAGAATGATTAATTCTGAACTTTTTGTCATCCGAGTTCGTTTCGGTATCGTTTTGTTGAGTTCCGAGCTTTTTAGCGACTTTTCCGCACTTGAATTCGATTCTTGCGAATCTCGTCCGAAACTGTTGTTTCGAGTTTCTCGTAATTTCATTTAATGTTATTATACATGTTGCGAGCTTTGGTTTGGTGTTTCGATCGCGTATCGTGATTTTCGGACGTTTTGGGCCATTCTCGTAATTTCCCAAAGTTTTGGGTAATTACTTCCGTTGTCGAATTCCGAGCCTTCGGGTGGTCGGAATCGTGTGTTCTCTTAGTGCTCGGATTCGTCTTTGCGAGTACTTCGTAACCGTATCTTCGATTCGTACTCAGGTTCGGGTTTCGGGGTCGTTCGGGCCGTCGGAGTTGGTCCCAGCCGAGTCATGGCCGGGCATGCTCGAGCAGCCGCCCCCGCCGAGTAACGACGGTAGTGCTCGGCCGTTACGTATGTAAGGCCGATTACGTATGTAAGGCCACTGGCCGTAACGCATTTAACGCGTTCCGGCATTTCCGAGTGTGTTCGGCCATGGCCGGTTACGTCGTAAGCCATGGCGATTACGCACGTAACCTGCCACGTGATCGGCCTATTTAAGGCCTGGCAACATGTTTTTCACCCAGTTCCTCATTCCTTTTCTTCCCGTACGCGGCTGTGGGTGTATAAATCATGGAGCCATGATGTTGTTCTTTCAATCGATGAAGTTTTGAGGCTCATAACATCAATCATCCCTCCTATAACATCCTCCGATCTACCGAATCAGGTCAGATTTTCTAGAAATCTAGTTTTGGGGAATTTGGGTATTTTGGTTGTTTTCGTCCGATTAATTCGATTTAACTTAGGGTTATGATGGATTGATGATTATTTAGATATATTATATCATTTCCTTTATTATTCCATGGTTGGATCGTATCGATTCGTCGATTTGGTCGAGTTCTTGATCGACGCCTTGAAGGCGTCCGGTAGAATGTCGTAGAGGGGTTTTCGGGCGTTCCACGATTATTCTTCTTCGTATGATCGATGATTTATTGATTATATGTTGTTAGGATCGAATTCTTGTGAAGAACTCGAGTCGGAACCCTTCCGTTCGTCGTTTTCTTCAAGCTTCTCGATCGTGGGGGTATTCTTTTCCTTCGCCGGGGAATCGTAGGCGTTCGAGGTGTCCCGACTGAGCCGTGATTGTAGGAGTGTCCGGTATCGATTATCGAGGCAAGTATCTTGCCCATACATTACGTGTTTTGTGGATATAATGGTTGTTAAATGTCGATATGTGCCAAATAAATATTTATAATCATTTTTCAAAAGAATCGGTATATTTACCATCATGGTTTTCGTAAAGGTGACCCGTGTGGGTTGGGAATTAATATGCTTAGTTGATTATGTGTGCTAGTTTCGAGTATAGGATCACCTTACTTTCGTGTGATGTCATTATGTATGATTATGGCGTCGGTAAATGTAAAGTGTAATTCTCTTGTCAAATTATGTGCTTGGAGTCCCGTGGTTATGGATGAATATATTGAGTTTTTGTGATATTGGTTGTGTCGTTCGGTGCTGTTGAGATCTTGTGCTCCCTTGTGAATAGATATAGTTCTGGGTCGTGAGTACGTGTTGGATAATTTGGCCATTCTAGCAAGGTACCTCGACTATATATATTTTGTGTTTTGACCTTTGAGAGTCGTGGTTTTGTAATCTGAGTTGTTTCTCTTCCACCTGGGGATGGCATGTGGCCTCTGGGGGCCGATACTAATGGGTACGGCCACGGAAGTGGACTTGGGTGCGTGTGTTGATGTTCTTCCACCTGGGGACGGTTCGACGGGACCTCTGGGGGCCGATACTAATGGGTACGGCCGCGGAAGTGGTTTCCCACCTGGGGACGGTCCGACGGGGCCTCTGGGGGCCGATACTAATGGGTACGGCCACGGGTTACCAAGTGTGGTTTCTGTGATATTGATGTTGATGTTTTGATGATTAATTGTGATATTGTCCGGAGTATCACAATGCTTTGCGCTCGGGGTCGAGAGACATTATATATCGAGTTTTGGTGCTTGGCTAGAATGGCATAAGATTAATGTGTTATGTGTAATGTGCACTTGTAAGTGAATTGAAGTGGATGATCGGGTCGTGGACCCTGTGTTTTGTGACCGTAATGGTTGGGTCGTGGACCCCGCGTTTTGTTAACGGATTTGCATTTTGGAAAAAGAACTTTGGGGCTGTGACCCTAAATGATTTTCGAGGAATTTAAGAACTTTTCAATTTCTAATGTTTTTAAAACTCCCGAGATTTGGAAATGTTTTCAAAGTGCTTACTTACTTCGTTTCTACTTTCAAGACTTGAACTATTTTTAACTAAATATACCTCGGAAAGTCTTTCGTTGTATTCTCGGAATGTGTTGTGTATGGCTCGTATTTGCACTTTATACTTGCACTAGCGAAACAGTGGAGTTTTGCTAACCCCCGAGTAATCGGGGGGTGGATATTTGTATTGTGTCCAGGTACATGCAGGTTTTCGGGAGCAAGACACAGGATCGGCACGAGGGATGATGAAAGACGAATGATACTAATCACACGAAGGCCAGTTTTGGGTTCAGTTAGTCGGAGTCCATTTTATTGTCTTTTCCGTTATCTTATTGTTCGTTGTTGCAAGTATTTTACCCTTGCGTGGGTATGAGTCTGGATGAGTTTATGTATTTTTATTTGTAAGTCAGTGTCGAAAGACCAAATCGGTGTATTGGTTCGTTATTTTGATTCGTCGGTATGCAATGTAATGTGTTGTTTAGATGTCTAGCCTGGTGGATCCTCGCGGAGAGGGTCTGCGGCGTGTAATATTCCCGGTTCGATCTGGGGAAGTTACACGGAACGAACACGACGAAAAGTTCGCGGACAACATCAACGGCCCGAAATGAAAACATAATACTATAATTAGTCATACGCGACCAAGAAACGAGTCGAGACAACAATTACAGATACGGATACCCGTAACTTTCAAGAAATTACAAAATGGCCCAAAACGCCCGGAAATCACGATACGTGATCGAATAACCAAACCGAAGTTCACAACACGTCTAACAAAGTTAAACGGACTTACGGGAAACTCGAAACAGTTAGCCAACGAGATTCGCAAGAACCGAACTCAAGTGCGGAAAAGTCGTTAAAAGCACGGAACTCAACAAAACGACCAAACGAACCCGGATGTCAAAAAGTGTAGAATTAATCATTCTCAGAATGATGAAAAGGTCATGAGCGAGTCGTCAAAACGGACTTCGGCCGAAAAAAGAAATTTACCGGAAATCGAAAATTGCGGATATTACAACTCAGTCAGACAAAATCTGACAATACAAGACTCAACAACACATAACTCGACCCGACAGCCTAGGTTTCCTCAACCTAATCTCCGATACCATAAATGCAACACCCCCAGATCAAACCGGGAATATTACATGCCGCAGACCCTCTCCGTGAGGATCCACCAGGCTAGACATCAAAACAACACATTTCATTACATACCGACGAATCAAAATAACGGACCAAAAGACCGATTTGGTCTTTCGTCACTGACTTACAAATCAAAATACATAAACTCATCCAGACTCATACCCACGCAAGGGTAAAATACTTGCAACAACGAACAATAAGACAGCGGAAAAGACAATACAATGGACTCCGACTAACTGAACCCAAAACTGGCCTTCGTGTGATTAGTATCATTCGTCTTTCATCATCCCTCATACCGATCCTGTGTCTTGCTCCCGAAAACCTGCATGTACCTGGACACAATACAGATATCCACCCCCCGATTACTCGGGGTGTTGTTGCCCAAAATATTTATCCGAAGATTAATACTGCTGGAAGACGGACAACAAACAACAATTTGCGGGAGCACTTCCGAGAGAAGATAAATAATACAAGATTTGCCGGGTTTGTTAGGCCCGGGCTTGAATGCTCTCGCAAGATGATATTAATACAAATATTCATGGATACAAGTATTAATGAGAGAAATCTAAATACAATGAGTGTAAAAAGACTCTGTTAATCTGGCTCTTGAGCGAAGCTCGGTGTTCTTCGTCCCTGCCGATCGTCTGCTGGATGAGAGAGGCCGGGAGAAGAAGTACCGAATGATAGCTGTTGCCAAGAGTTGGAGATAGCCAAGTGCTGGGTGTTTTGCTTCTGTATTGCGTGAAATCCGAAGGAAGTTGAAGTTCTGGAGCCTTTTCTGTGGTAAAAGTTCCGTCCTTGGACAAGTGTAGGGAGCCGTGTATTTATAGTGGCAGTCGAGTCTTGTCCTTTGGTGGGCGATCGCCTTCTGGCCATTATAATAATGGGGCGATCGTCTGCCGGCCAATATTATAATGGGGCGACTATCCCCGATTCACATGGGCTGTCGGCCTAAAGTCCAAGGTAGGTGCTGGCGCCAGCTGGGCGGTCCAATGAGGAGCCAAAGACGCGCCCGCAGTCAATGTCACATGTGGTCCTACTGACAACTTTCGGCCGAATCACTGTCACATGCGGCCCTACTGACAACTTTCGGTGGCTTGTCGGCTGGTGGAGAGATTCTGCCAGGCTGTGGTCAATGATCCGAGATTCGCGGATCTTGTCTCGGTTCTTGCACGTGGTGCCAGCCTTGAGACTCGACCTTTGCCGACTGGATGGCCATCGGCCCTGATCGACATGAGGCGGTCGTCCCTAGCTGGTCATCAGAGGTCGCCATCGGCCAGTTGCTGAGGGTCGGCATCGGTCGGTCACCAAGGGTCGGTCGGCAGGTTCCGAGAGGGGATCGCCTCCAGTCGGTCGCCAGGAGTCGGTCGCCGAGTACCGAGAGACGATCGTATTTGATGTCGATCGCTCGGCACCAGGACTTGTCCTGGGACCTTCGGTTTGGCCGATTTAGCTTGTCCGCTGGGTTAAGGCTCGGCCGCTGGTCATTGGCGGCGATTCGCCTTTGCTCGGCAGTGACTCGGTCGCCCGATCTCCGAGGCGATCGCTGGTCGGAGAGTGTTAATTCTTGACACAACAATTGCCCCCCAGCTTGCTCCTATGTTGAAGACATGGGGCGAGGTGGTTCTTGCTGGCGATCGTGTAAGGATGAGGACGGGCGATCTTGCTGAGCTGACTTAGGATTCGGACTTGGGCTATCATGGTCGATTGGCTAGCTATCTTTTGGTCCTGTACCTGTAAAAACAACATTGGCCGATCCCCCTCGGAAACTTGGTGGTTTCGCTTGTTTGAGCAATCGTGCACAGTCGCGGAGATCGATGGACCGACTCCATAACCGTGTCTTGGTGCGCGAAGATATTGAGTGTCTCGTGACTCACTTTATTATGAGGGTCCTCTGTTAGGCTGCGCCTCGCCTCGTATTTAAATGAAGGGCGTGCGGTCTCGGTCTAGAGGAGTCCTTGCGCGGGGCAGCGTCGGATGAATCAACTCCACGCCCGCGGCTTGTTAGCTCTACTTCCACCTCGGCCAGCCATGGAGATGGCCGACCTCGACGGTGTACGTTGAGACGGGGGTAGTGGCACGTGTCCACTGATTAAATTTGGAGAGCCCTCAGACTACGCCGGCCTCGTATTTAAACGAAGGGCGGGCGATCTCGGCCGAAAGGGACCTTGCATGGCCGAAGCAGCCGGTTCCATCGACTACCAGGACCATGGCTTTATGATGTGCGGTGGAGGCGATCGCGAGCCTTAGTCCCTCATATTAAATGCTGGACTGTAGATGGCGATCGTGTCCTCCGGGTTGCTGATGATGTAGCGTGATGATCGGCGATCGGTCCGGAAGACTGGCGATCGTCGCTCGGCTGTCGATCGCTTTATTCGTAGGTCGATATTGTAACACCCCCAAGTTATTCAGGGATATTACAGCGCCGTAAGCCCCGCCGTGGGACCCACAAGGCTATACATACGCGTAACCATAAATTTTGACCGATAAGGTCTACACACAAAGGAATGAAAAACGATGCAAAGGTATTCGAAACATAACCAATGTATTCACGGACATCACAATACAATTCAATACTTCGGCAACACAGGCCGGAACATCAAGGGAAAAGGAAAACGATACTCGAGTATTCAAAAGACAATCCAGTACAACAACACTGAACCGGAACTCCGACCATAACTGGAAGAAAGACACAGTATCACACTTTCCCACCATCTTTATGCCGACCCGATACCTGCCCGTCCGCTCTCCTGGAACCTGAAATACATGAAACGTATTTCCCCCATAAAGGGGTTAGCCGTCGAATAGCTAGTGCAAGTATAACAATATGAAACATAATACTTCTCGACAATAAAGTAAATGTAATCCGTCAATTCATCAATATCCGTCAATTCATCAATTAAAGACTAGTATTCCGGAATAACTAAATCTCATAAGACGTATGTGAATGCCGTAGAAACGGTTCGTTCACCTCATACGCCGTTACGTATGTGAATGCCGTCAAAACGGTTCGTTCACCTCATACGCCGATACATGTAGGAATGCCGTCAAAACGGTTCGTTCATTACATGCCAATCAATATATCTATGAATGCCGTAAAAACGGTTCGTTCATGATATGCCATCAATATTTCTTACTTTCAAAGTCGAGAACGTACAATCATAAATGTATACTTGCCTTTGAGACATCGAGAAATCGAACGGAGGAAAGGTATGAGTTCGGTAGGTCCGAGAACGCGCTTCCGGCACCTAAACGATTCGCAAGGAATATTACAATTAATCATCCATACTCAAATTATACGAAGAGACTCCTGAAACTCGTCTACGATTCCAGAAAATATACGGGTGGATAACTAAAGGTTGGGAAATCGCCCAAACTCCCACAAATCCGAAAACGGCACAATCCAACCCGTAAAATCGGGAGAAAACACTCATATGGTATAGATATATATCAAAATCTCAAGGTTCTCAAGCTTCAATCGGACAAAACGGACGAATCTACGAAAACCCCCAAAATCCAACATAAAATTTCAAAGTGTTCTTGAATAATCTTTCAATAATCCGATGAATACTCAAGCATGTCCATAATCACGCATATATCACATCATACACCATGATTTTATCATCCAAAACGTCAAAACTCACACGAAATCGAGAAGTCAAGATATCGAAGGAATTACCTCTTGAATATCCAAGCTCTATGATCCAAGGAATACGCGATAGATCGACTCTCCGGGCTTCCCAACCGATTGAAAGTGGTAAATCTTCAACACACAAGTGATAGCTATGAAAAGAATTCTTCCCTCAACTCTCTCTCTCGCGATGGAAGAAGAAATGGGGAAAGAATGGCTGAAATCTCGCTTAAAAAGCCGAATTATGCAGTTGACCGCATTGTGTGCCGCGGCTCAGCATATGTGTGCCGCGGCACGTGCCTAAAAATTGTTCCCAGTTACGGTAGTGTGCCGCGGCTCAGCTGTGTGCCGCGCACCGCACAGCGGGTTTTGGCCGGGATGCAACACTGCAGCCGCGGCTCGGCGTAGGTGTGCCGCGGCAATGACTCGGCAGTGTGCCGCGGCTCACCATGTGTGCCGCGGCACCGGCACACCGCTCGGCCAAGTATAGAAATGTGTGTGCCGCGGCGCACACTCCTTGTGCCGCTGGCTCACACTCTTCGGGTCCTAAAATGATGAAAATTGACCCGAAAAGAGAATAAAAGCAATATGATTCAATGTCTGGACAACAATAACACGAAATAAAAAATATGGGAACCCCAAAACGGTGGTTCCAAGCAATGATTACAAGGGTTCGCTCAACAATCACGATCCGAAGAATATGAAGGGTATGAAATGACATGACTTTCAACCGGATATTACATTCTCCCCCTCTAAAAAGAAGTTTCGTCCCGAAACTTAAGAAATAAATAGTTCGGGGTATTCCACCCGCATCTTCTCTTCCGTCTCCCAAGTCGCCTCTTCGACCCCATGCCTCGACCATTGTACTTTAACCAAAGGGAATGGTCTTATGCCAAGCTTTCTCGCGACGCTCAAGGATCTTCACGGGTCTCTCCGGAAAGGTAATATCCTCGGCTACATTAATCTCACTGTAGTCGATAATGTGGCTCGGATCCGGTACGTACTTCCTCAACTGGGACACATGAAAAACACTATGGACGTGACTCAAAGCTGGAGGTAATGCCAAGCGATAAGCTAAGTCTCCAACTCTGTCCAAAATCTCAAAAGGTCCGATATACCTTGGACTGAGTTTTCCCTTTTTACCGAAGCGGAAAACTCCTCTGGTCGGTGATACTTTGAGCAAGACATGATCCCCCACTTCAAACTCCAAGGGTCGACGACGAGTATCAGCGTAGGATTTCTGACGACTCTGGGCAATCAGCAATCGGTCTCGGATGATAGAAATCTTTTCCTTGGTCTCCAACAACATATCTGGTTCCGTCCCAACTAGCTCAGAAGCCTCGTCCCAACATAATGGCGACCTACATCGCCTACCATAGAGAGCCTCGAAGGGTGCCATTTTGATCGACGCATGCCAACTATTATTGTAGGCAAACTCGATCAACGGCAAGTGAAGCTCCCAATCATTACTCTAGTCTAAGGCACAAGCCCGTAACATATCCTCCAACGTCTGAATCGTCCTCTCTGTCTGACCGTCCGACCGAGGATGAAAGGAAGTGCTCATTCTCAACTCGGCACCCAGAGCCCGATGAACGGCTGCCAAAAATGCGATACGAAACGGCCGTCTCGATCGAAACAATGGTCTTGGGGGCACCGTGTAACCTCACGATCTCAGCGATAAAGGTTCGAGCCAATCTATCCGGTCCCCAAGTATCCTTAATACCCAAGAAGTGTGCAGACTTGGTCAATCGATCGACAATTACCCAAATCATATTCATTCCAGCCCGAGTTCTTGGCATGCCCGTGATAAAATCCATTGAGATATCTTCCCACTTCCACTCGGGAATGCGGAGTGGTTTCAACAACCCCGCCGGTCGTTGATGTTCGATCTTGACTTGTTGACACGTCAAGCACCGTAATACGAACTCCGTAACATCCTTCTTCATGTTATTCCACCAAAAATTTCGCTTCAAATCTTTGTACATCTTACTCGTCCCGGGGTGGATTGAGTAAGGCGTAGCATGAGCTTCTCGGAGAATCCTCTGTCTCAATTCCAAATCATTCGAACGCAAAGCCCGCCTGAAATCTCAAAATACTATCCTCGTGCACCATAAAGCCAGGAGCTTTTCCTTTAATCACATCTTCCTTGATTGAGAAATCATCGGGTCACTCCACTGTTTCCCTTTGATATCGTCAACCAAGGACGAAGTAATTTCGAGAGTACACAACTGTCCCGTACTCGCCAAGCCACACTTCGATCCCTTGTTCAATTAAATCTCGACGAATCTTCGTGCTGGGACGTAAGAACCTCAAGCATTTGAAGAGATGCCGATTTGCGGCTCAAAGCATCCGCAACGACATTGGCTTTCCCGGGTGGTAAAGAATTTCCGATCATAATCCTTTATCAACTCTAGCCAACGCCTCTGTCTCATATTCAGCTCCTTCTCGGCTGAAAATATATTTCGTGCTCTTGTGATCGGTATAAATCCGCACGGTGAACCATACAAATAATGCCGCCAAATCTTGAGTGCGAAGACAATTGCCAATTCTAAATCGTGAGTAGGATAATTTACATCATAAGGCTTTAATTGACGACGCAAAAGCTATCGTCTTATCATGCCGCATAAGCACACACCCAGTGCCTTGACCCGAAGCGCCATCAGAACCGCAAAGCCTTCGCTACCATGCGGTAAAGTTAAAATCGGCGCAAGTCAATCGTCTCTTGATTCATCGAAGCTCGTTGTCTCTCATCCGTCCGAGATAAATTTTCGGTCTTACGGAGTAATTTTGTAAGCGGTCGAGCGAGTTTCGAGAACCCTCGATGAACCGACGTAATACCCGGCAAGGCCCAAAAAGCTACGAACCTCTTTAACATTTTTAGGCGGTGCCCAACTTAGCACTGCCTCGATCTTCTGCGGGTCTACACGAACCCCTTCGGCCGAAATCACATGGCCGAGAAACATAACTTCTTCCAACCAAAACTCACATTTCGAGAACTTTGCATAAAGGTTCTCGGTTCTCAAAATGTCTAAGACTAAACGCAAGTGTCGGACATGTTCCTCCTTATCCCGAGAATAGATCAAGATGTCGTAAATAAAGACGACTACACACCTGTCGAGATACTCGATGAATATTTTATTCATCAACTGCATGAATACTGCCGGCGCATTCGTCAACCCAAAAGGCATAACTAGAAATTCATAATGCCCATATCTCGTCCGGAACGCCGTCTTTGGAACGTCGGACTCCCTCACTCTGAGTTGATAATACCCGGATCTTAAATCAATCTTCGAGAAAATCGCAGCTCCTTGCAATTGATCAAATAGATCGTCTATACGAGGCAAAGGATATTTATTCTTGATGGTTACTTTATTCAGCTCACGGTAGTCAATGCACAAACGTAGTGAACCATCCTTCTTCCTGACGAAAAGAACGGGTGCGCCCCAAGGCGAAGCGCTCGGTCTGATGTACCCTTTTTCCAAAAGTTCTCCCAACTGAGTCTTCAATTCCTTCATCTCGGAAGGTGCCATCCGATAAGGTGCTTTAGAAATCGGGGCCGCATCCGGCTCTAAATCCACGGAAAAATCTATCTCTCGATCTGGCGGTAATCCCGGAAGATCGTCCGTAAAAACATCGGGATACTCGTTAACAACCGGAATTGAAGAGAAATCGACTTCAATTCCTTCCGTTTTCAATGCATAACACCAATAGCCCGTACAACCTTTATTCAAAAGTTTTACGGCCTTCATGGAACCGATAAGTAACTTGGATTGGCCCAACTTATGTCCCAAAAATGAGTACTCAGATCCGTCCTTAGTCACCATAGTGATAACTTTGGTACGGTAATTCATAATCGCCCGGTGATTATTAAGTTAATCCTCGCCGAGGATTACGTCCTCGCCTTCCATGTCAACTACAATTAAATTTGATAACCATTCCATACCGGATATAACCACGGAAATTCTCTAATCTCCCGATTCCCCACAATCCTATCCTCGCTAGTCTCACGATAAAGGGATCGCAAGCGCTTAAACAAGTTATATTCAAACGGCGTACACACTCCAAAGAAATAAAAGAATGTGTAGCACCCGAATCAAAAAGTACACTGACCGGATAGGATAGAATATGGATGGTACAAGCCACCGCCGCATCGGGTTCGCCTGCTCGACGCATCTCATAAACCCGTGGTTGCACCGAACCGACGCTAGAGTTCCCCCTCCGGTGTTCTCGACCCCGCCCCGGCCCCGCCAAAATTCTGCCGAGGTTGACCGAAAGATTGCCGCCGATTAACACCTTGATCAAAGGGTTGGGCGAAGCCCGAGTGTCTAAAGTCCGGTTCGGCTCGGAACAATAAACCGCTCTATGCCCCATCGACCACACGTGTGACACTTTAATAGTGGGAAATAGCATTCGAACTAAAGTGGCACGGACGACCACAATTATAGCAAGTCATCATGACGATTTGAGGTACCGGAGTGGGACGGTAACTCCTCTTCCCTTTATTAGAACGTGACGATTGTCCGCAAACGGTTAGTAAATGCGTGACTTCGATAGTTGCCACCCTTAGAGCCGGAAAAATTTCCCGACTTTACGCTTCTTCGGTTCTTCAACAAGATATCATTGTCGGGGCTCAACATATCATGGGCTAAAGCTCGTCCCGATACTCTTTCAAGGTGGTACAAGCAAATCCGCCATGTACCGCCGCAAGTCCAAATTCATCCGCATATCAAAATAACGGATCTTATCACGCCGCTACGTACTTGATCCTTCACATGGATTAATTGTAGGTAATACTCCACGATTGCTGCGAAACGGAATATCTCGTGGTTTAGCCTCGAAGAAGGCTCGGATTCGGCTCTCGCACCGCCAAGGACAAAACTCGGCCTCCAAGAGCTCCTTAAATTCATCCCATGAGGCAATACGATCTGTGGCTTGATGACCTTCCACCAAGTAGCGGCCTCCTTAGTGAGGAAATACCGAGCAATCGGTACTTTCCTCACCTCGGGCAATCAACTGCCTCGAAAATCTTCTCCAACTCTGCTAGCCAATCCTCCCAGCCTAACGGGTCTGTGGCACTGCCAAACTGTGGAGGGTGCATACGGATTACGTTCTGAAGCAGGGCATCCGTGTTTGGATTCGGGTTATTCAGCTGAACCGTTTGGCCCAAAATAGTCATCTGGGTAGCCAATTGTTGAAGTGCATTCGCCACTCCAACGTCTGCGTTGTTCCCGACCATTTGACTGGTCGTGCTGACTCTCGGTATCGGGATGCACCGAGTTCGACAAACTGGGGTTGGTCGACCCCGCAACTGAACTGATGGAAACGGCCGCGCCACGACCTCTTCCTCGCCCACGGCCACGACCACGGACACGGCCCCTACCAGCTGACATACTGAAGAACACACAAGTCACGTAAGCACAATTCAATCACGCATCAACAAAGTGTCCGATTCTCAAGAATACCGATAAGAGGAAGCAAAACGAATAATGAAACACCAGGAGAGTGAGAGGTCTTACAAGTACCGGTCGCACTGTGATGATGGCAGAGTAGTGATACTGTGGACATTTAATGACTCAATCGACCCAAAAGACCGACAGCCTAGGTATCCATAGACCTAAGCTCTGATACCATATTCTGTAACACCCCCAAGTTATTCAGGGATATTACAGTAGTAAGCCCCGCCGTGGGACCCACAAGGCTATACATACGCGTAACCATAAATTTTGACCGATAAGGTCTACACACAAAGGAATGAAAAACGATGCAAAGGTATTCGAAACATAACCAATGTATTCACGGACATCACAATACAATTCAATACTTCGGCAACACAGGCCGGAACATCAAGGGAAAAGGAAAACGATACTCGAGTATTCAAAGGACAATCCAAAGACAACAACACCGAACCGAACTCCGACCATAATCGGAAGAAAGACACGAGATCACACTTGCCCACCATCTTTATGCCGACCCGATACCTGCCCGTCCGCTCTCCTGGAACCTGAAATACATGAAACGTATTTCCCCCATAAAGGGGTTAGCCGTCGAATAGCTAGTGCAAGTATAACAATATGAAACCTAATACTTCTCGACAATAAAGTAAATGTAATCCGTCAATTCATCAATATCCGTCAATTCATCAATTAAAGACTAGTATTCCGGAATAACTAAATCTCATAAGACGTATGTGAATGCCGTAGAAACGGTTCATTCACCTCATACGCCGTTACGTATGTGAATGCCGTCAAAACGGTTCGTTCACCTCATACGCCGATACATGTAGGAATGCCGTCAAAACGGTTCGTTCATTACATGCCAATCAATATATCTATGAATGCCGTAAAAACGGTTCGTTCATGATATGCCATCAATATTTCTTACTTTCAAAGTCGAGAACGTACAATCATAAATGTATACTTGCCTTTGAGACATCGAGAAATCGAACGGAGGAAAGGTATGAGTTCGGTAGGTCCGAGTGTAACACCCCCAAGACGTTCAGGGCATATTACAGCGCCGTGGACCCCACACTGTGGAATCCACCAGGCTGACATACCAACAAGACATTCGACAACGAAAAACTATCATTAATAAAACGACAACTCAAATAAAATACTACAAACCGACAATTAAATTCTGACATTAAATCCGTTTCCCAAAACGGGAACACAACATTAACAATTTCAAACAGGAAGTACTCGAGTACTTAAACCAATTTTATAATACATAAATCCCAAAATCAGACATCAATAGTAACCGACAGACATAACATCGAAAATCAAATACTGGACAATATCATGCTTGCCCATCATCCTCATACGTCCCGAGTGCTCGTTTATCCCCACGATCAATACCTGAAATACAAAAGTATTTCCCCATTTAAGGGGTTAGCGACAATCGCTAGTGCAAGTACAATCCATTTGAACTACATTCTAATCAGATGAATATATGCGCCAAAAAGTCATTTTAGAAAACATTTTATATTCCGGAATATTTACATTGTACAATCGTAAAACACATTATCTCCAATAAATCACAATTCAAAGTTAACCGTTGGTACGAGACTCACGGCCATCGTACCCCGCAGAGCCCCGTCGGACATCCCTGGGTGGCTAACCACAGTTCGCGATATGCACACTCACGGCAATACGTATCCCTAGAGGCCCCGTCGGACCGTCCCTAGGTGAACATACACATAACCATCCACAACAACCACGATACAGCCATAATTCAAATACTAGAACATGTAAACAAATGTAAAGTACTTGCCTTTGAGACATTCTTCGAAGAATCGGAAGTGAAAAATGACTACGGATGATCCGAATGGAAAACGACGGTTCCTAAACGAAGAATTAGCATAACTGAGTCCCAACGGACATCAATAATCGAAAGGAATACTCCCAAAACCCCGATTACAATTAACGACAAAAGACGTTCAATCAATACGGGTGAGGGTTTACGCAAAATCTCCCCGTATTGATAATTCGCGGATTAAAATCAAGGAAACTGGATTTGGAATCATTCAATAATCACAATCGATAAAGAATATCGATATATAGATGAACAATTCGGAACTAAACCCTAGAATTCCGAAAAACCCCCAAATTCGTTAAAGTTAGGGTTCCTGAGGAAATACCTTGGATTCGACTGATGGAAGATGTGAATGTTGTAGATTAATCTCCCTTGGTACACAATAATAAATCTCTAAAGGAAATCCACGGATTGTTCTGGACAAATCGCTCCAAAGGCACTCAAGAACACTCACGTCGCGAGAAGGGTTGAAGAAAAACGAAAAGAAACTTACTGAGGTTAAGTCAGGTTTAAAAACGCTGACAGCGCGTTACGTACGTTAACATAGGCTGTTAACGTACGTTATGATGGTTACGTACGTAACCCACGCCGTTAACGACGTAACCAAATGTCTCAGATCAATTGTGAAGGGTCATAACGTACGTTATGGATCATGCATAACGACGTTATGCACGTAATGCACCCGATTCGAACACCAATTACGCACGATCGATTCGACGACGAACTACAACACGAGGATAGAATCAAAAGTGTAAATACGAGGTATTCATAACAAGGAAGTTGAGTGCTCGAAAGTAAATGCACTCCCAACTACCGAGGAATCCAAAATACGACGAGGAGATAAATTTCCCTAAATTTATAGGAAATTACGAAATGACCCAAGCGTCCGAAAATCACGATACGACGTCGGATTTACAAACCGGAAGTCTCAACATGACCAACTCAACCATAAGGACTCGTACAACCCAAGATACAATGAAAACGAACTAGTTTTACGAGAATCGAACGTTCATACGGCAAAACATGTCATAAAATGAAATTACGTGAAAACATCATCAAAACTCGTCCAAATGGAAAAACTCCAAGAACAAAATAGATTCAAAATGTCGAAACGGTTACAAGCGAGTCGATAAAAATACACATACACCAAAAATGGAAACTGCTAAAAACGGAAAATTACGGATATTACATTCTCCCCCTCTAAAATAAAGTTTCGTCCCGAAACTTAAGAATCAAAAAGCTCGGGGTGTCTCGAACGCATATCCTCCTCTAACTCCCAAGTCGCTTCTTCTACTCCGTGTCTCGACCATTGCACCTTAACCAAAGGAATGGTTTTGTGCCTTAACTGTTTGTCTCGACGCTCCAAAATCTTAACGGGCCTCTCCTCGAACGTAACATCCTTCTCGATCTCCACGTCTCCAAAATCAATAATGTGGGACGGGTCCGGAACATACTTCCTCAGCTGGGAGACGTGAAATACGCTATGAACATGACTCAACGACGGAGGCAAAGCTAAACGGTATGCCAACTCACCGACTCTCTCCAATATCTCGAAGGGCCCAATATACCTCGGACTGAGCTTCCCCTTTTTCCCAAATCGGAAAACTCCTTTCGTCGGAGATACTCTCAACAGAACGTGATCTCCCACCTCAAACTCCAAAGGTCTACGCCTAACATCCGCATAAGATTTCTGTCGACTCTGAGCAGCCAACATCCTCTTTCTAATCAATTCAACTTTCTCTCTCGTCTCCAACACAAGGTCCGGCTGCCAACCAAATCGGACGGTTCATCCCAACATATCGGTGATCGGCAACGTCGGCCATAAAGTGCCTCATATGGTGCCATCTTAATCGACGCGTGCCAGCTATTATTATAAGTAAACTCAATTAAGGCCAAATGATCCTCCCGCCATTACTCGATCCCTAACACACACGCGCGCAAAAATCCTCGAACGTCTGGATGGTACGTTCGATCGCCATCGATCCGGGATGGAACGAAGTGCTCAAACGTAATGTGTCCCCAATGCCTTATGTACCGCTTGCCAAAAGTGCGATACAAACCGCCATCTCTATCTGAAATAATGGTCCTCGGCGTACCATGAAGCCTCACTATCTCATGCAATAAAAATACGAGCCAACTTTTACGGACCCCAAGTATCCTTGATGCCCAGAAATGTGCCGACTTAGTCGATCGGTCTACAATCACCCACACCATATTCATACTACTTCGTTCTCGGTAAACTCGTGACAAAATCCATAGAGATGTCCTCCCACTTCCATTCCGAACGGGAAGTGGTTTCAATAATCCGGCCGATGCTCAATCTTGACTTGCCGACAAGTCAAACACTTAGCCACAACCGAACTACCTCCTTCTTCATATCGCTCCACCGTAAATTCTTCCTCGTATCTTTATACATTTTACTCGAGCCGGATGGATCGAGTAAGGTGACGCATGAGCCTCTCGCATGATATTCGTCTCAATTCCGAGTTGTTCGAACACACAACCGACCTCGGAATCTCAACACTCCGTCCTCATGAATAACAAATCCCGGGCTTTCCCCTTCTCTACACTCTCCCGAAGTGAATAAACATCGGTCCTCCAACTGTCCCGATTTAATGTCCTCGACTGAGACGAAGAAATCTCAAGAGTACGCAATCGCCGGAACTCTCTGGCAAAGACAACCTCAATGTTCAACCTCGTAAACTCACGCCAAGTCCCGACCGGGCCGTAAGCAACTCAAGCGCTCGAAGCGACATCGATTTCCGGCTCAAGGCGTCGCTACCACATTAGCCTTGCCGGATGATAAAGGATCTCGAGATCGTAATCCTTAATCAATTCCAACCACCTCCTCTCGCCTCATATTAAGCTTTTTCTGCGTGAAAATGTACTTCGTGCTCTTGTGATCGGTGAAAATCGACACGACGAGCCATACAAGTAATGACGCCAAATCTTCAACGCAAAACAATCAAGCTGCGCCAACTCAAGATCGTGCGTAGGTAATTCAATTCATAGGGTTTCAACCGACGGGAAGCATAAGCAATCGTCCTCCGTCCGCATAAGTACGCATCCGAGCCCTTGGCCCGAAGCATCACTATAAACTGAGAAACCATCATTACCACTCGGTAAGGCCAAAACAGGAGCGGTCGTCAACCGCTTCTTCAACTCCTCAAAACTATTCTGCCTCTCATCGGTCCACACAAACTTCTCGACTTCAGAATAATCGAGTCAGCGGTCGAGCGAGTTTAGAGAATCCCTCGATGAATCTACGATAATACCCGGCTAATCCCAGAAAACTACGGACCTCTTTCACGTTCTTGGGCGGCGCCCAATCCAACACTGCCTCTACCTTATGTGGGTCTACACGAACACCCTCGGCCGAGATCACATGACCGAGAAACATAACCTCCCGTAACCAAAACTCGCACTTTGAGAACTTCGCAAAAAGGTGCTGAGTTCTCAAAATATCTAACACAATATGCAAATGACGGGCGTGCTCCTCCTCGCTCCTCGAGTAAATCAGGATGTCATCGATAAAAACGACTACACACTTATCGAGGTACTCGATAAAGACTTTGTTCATAAGCTGCATGAACACGGCTGGTGCGTTGGTTAGCCCAAAAGGCATAACCACAAACTCGTAGTGACCGTATCTCGTCCGAAAGGCCGTCTTCGGAATGTCGGTATCCTTCACTCGGAGCTGATAATACCCCGATCTCAAATCAATCTTCGAAAACACGGTTGCCCCTTGCAACTGATCAAACAAGTCATCAATCCTCGGGAGCGGATATTTGTTTTTGATGGTCACTTTGTTCAATTCTCGATAGTCGATACACAAACGAAGTGACCCATCCTTCTTCTTTACGAATAGGACCGGTGCGCCCCAAGGCGAAGCGCTCGGTCGAATATATCCCATGTCTAGCAACTCTCCCAACTGTTTCTTCAACTCAAGCATCTCGGCAGGCGCCATCCGGTATGGCGTCTTAGAGATAGGTGCTGCACCCGGCTCTAAATCGACGGTAAATTCAACCTCTCGGTCCGGCGGCAAACCCGGCAACTCATCTGGAAAAACATCAGGATACTCACATACTACCGGAATAGACGAGAGCTCGACTCCCCCTTCTTCCGATCTCAAAGCGTAACACCAATAGCCCGTGCAACCTCCCCGAAGAAGTCTCACCGCCCTCAAAGCGCTGATCGCACCGGCTACCCCGCTTACGCCCCACAAAAGAATGCTCGGTACCATCGAGGCTAACATCGAAACATCCTCGTTCTATAATTCATGATCGCCCCATGACGGTCCATCCAATCCTCACCCGAATCAAATCCTCATCTCTAATATCTACCGCAATCGATTAGAAGGCCAATCCCTCCCCGCGATACTCACGTAAAAATCTCTAATCTCACGGTCCCCCACGATGCTATCCTCGCTAGGAAGTCTAACAACAAAAGGCTCACAAGCAACAAGGCAATCAACATGCATTTACGCACACAATCCAAAGATATAAAAGAATGCGTAGCACCGTAATCGAACAATACTAAACAGGATGGTTAAGGATGTGGACGGCACTGTAGCCACCGTCGCCGGGATCTCCGGCTCGCCTCATCTCATACACACGGGCGGAATGCACCCGCACTAGAAGCTCCCCTCTAGAAGGCCGGCCACGACCTCGACCTCTACCAAAACTCTGCCGCCGAGGAACCGTCAGTGCCTCGATTCACACTCGGCTCCCGCACTGAGCAGATATCTCGAGTAATCGAGCCCGAGCCGCATCCGTACAAAACTTCGCACGGTGACCCATACGACCACAAGCAAGACATCAATCGGAGGCCTATCACACTCACTCATCATGTGGCCGGACAAGCTGCAGCTTGAAGCATGTAGACCACGAACGGAACCAAGCAGAGCAGACCTAGAACCGTTCCTCGACCAACCGATGGCGGCCGACCCCGAAGACTCGCGAACTGCATCGAGCCTTCGGATACCCTCTGACTTGCCTCCAAAATCGACCGAGGTCTTCGCTTCTTTCCTTCATGCCGCCTCTGCCGCAGTAAAACGAAATCTCGTAAGCCATCGCCTTATTCGATAATCTTTCAAAGTCGTGCACCCTGCACTGACATGTAGTGACGCACCTCGGCTTCATCCGCATATCAAAGTGGCGGATCTTATCAAGCTCATCTCGGACTTGGTTTCTCACATAGTGCATTTGTTGATTGTAGTCCTTGATAGCTCGAGAAATAGGAACATCTTGGGGCTTAGCCTCAAAGAAGGCTCGGATCCTTCCCTCTTTCATCGCCACGGCAAAATTCGTCTTCCATCGATTCCGGAACTCGCCCACGTAGTCGCTCGGTCACGCGGTTTCACCGCTTGCCACCATGTCGCCTCCTTGGCGAGGAAGTCTTGAGCAATGGGTACTTTCCTCTCCTCGGAACAATTAGCGACCTCAAACACTTTCTCCATCTCAAATAGCCAATTCTCCCAACCGGAAGGGTCGGAAGCACCATCAAATCGCGGAGGACGCATACGAATCACGTCCCAAGTAGCTTATCATTGCCGGATCCAGAGGCGGAACCGGTTGGCATTAGCATGGCCGACTGCAACGGCTCGAGTCGCAGCGTCATCTCGGTTCGCTACTTGCCGTAATATGTTGGCCACTCCAACATTCTCATGAGCATTACCGAGCTAGCGGTAGTCCCGTGACCTCCGAACTAGGGGGAACACTGCTCGACAAAGAGGGCATCGCCGACCGGTTCGAGTGATCGGACATGGCCGCCCACCGGCCGCGCGCCACGTCCCCTACAAGGCCCGCGGTCTGGCCCGCGTCCTCTACGGCAGGAATTTCAAGAAGCAACGGGTAAGTACAATTCAAACGCAAAACGCAAAAGATACTAAGACAGAATAGAATGTAACGGTGAAACGAGTCAAGTTAGGAAACTTACGAGCACCGGCGTACTGAGATGATGGCATAGCAGTGACACTGTCCCAAAAACAACACTTAACTAGACCCAAATAACCGACAGCCTAGGTATCCATAAACCTAAGCTCTGATACCATATTCTGTAACACCCCCAAGACGTTCAGGGCATATTACAGCGCCGTGGACCCCACACTGTGGAATCCACCAGGCTGACATACCAACAAGACATTCGACAACGAAAAACTATCATTAATAAAACGACAACTCAAATAAAATACTACAAACCGACAATTAAATTCTGACATTAAATCCGTTTCCCAAAACGGGAACACAACATTAACAATTTCAAACAGGAAGTACTCGAGTACTTAAACCAATTTTATAATACATAAATCCCAAAATCAGACATCAATAGTAACCGACAGACATAACATCGAAAATCAAATACTGGACAATATCATGCTTGCCCATCATCCTCATACGTCCCGAGTGCTCGTTTATCCCCACGATCAATACCTGAAATACAAAAAGTATTTCCCCCATTTAAGGGGTTAGCGACAACTGCTAGTGCAAGTACAATCCATTTGAACTACATTCTAATCAGATGAATATATGCGCCAAAAAGTCATTTTAGAAAACATTTTATATTCCGGAATATTTACATTGTACAATCGTAAAACACATTATCTCCAATAAATCACAATTCAAAGTTAACCGTTGGTACGAGACTCACGACCATCGTACCCCGCAGAGCCCCGTCGGACATCCCTGGGTGGCTAACCACAGTTCGCGATACGCACACTCACGGCAATACGTATCCCTAGAGGCCCCGTCGGACCGTCCCTAGGTGAACATACACATAACCATCCACAACAACCACGATACAGCCATAATTCAAATACTAGAACATGTAAACAAATGTAAAGTACTTGCCTTTGAGACATTCTTCGAAGAATCGGAAGTGAAAAATGACTACGGATGATCCGAATGGAAAACGACGGTTCCTAAACGAAGAATTAGCATAACTCAGTCCCAACGGACATCAATAATCGAAAGGAATACTCCCAAAACCCCGATTACAATTAACGACAAAAGACGTTCAATCAATACGGGTGAGGGTTTAAGCAAAATCTCCCCGTATTGATAATTCGCGGATTAAAATCAAGGAAACTGGATTTGGAATCATTCAATAATCACAATCGATAAAGAATATCGATATATAGATGAACAATTCGGAACTAAACCCTAGAATTCCGAAAAACCCCCTCATTCGTTAAAGTTAGGGTTCATGAGGAAATACCTTGGATTCGATCGATGGAAGATGTGAATGTTGTAGATTAATCTCCCTTGGTACACAATAATAAATCTCTAAAGGAAATCCACGGATTGTTACGGACAAATCGCTCCAAAGGCACTCAAGAACACTCACGTCGCGAGAAGGGTTGAAGAAAAGCGAAAAGAAATCGATCGAGGTTAAGTCGTTTAAAAACGCCGACAAGCGTTACGCACGTTAACATAAGTCGTTAACGCACGTTATGATGGTTACGTCGTAACCCACGCCGTTAACGACGTAACCAAATGTCTCATCAATTGTGAAGGGTCATAACGCACGTTATGGATCATGCATAACGACGTTATGCACGTAATGCACCCGATTACGAACACCAATTACGCACGATCGATTCGACGAACTACCACACGAGCATAGAATCAAAAGTGTAAATACGAGGTATTCATAACAAGGAAGTTGAGTGCTCGAAAGTAAATGCACTCCCAACTACCGAGGAATCCAAAATACGACGAGGAGATAAATTTCCCTAAATTTATAGGAAATTACGAAATGACCCAAGCGTCCGAAAATCACGATACGACGTCGGATTTACAAACCGGAAGTCTCAACATGACCAACTCAACCATAAGGACTCGTACAACCCAAGATACAATGAAAACGAACGAGTTTTACGAGAATCGAACGTTCATACGGCAAAACATGTCATAAAATGAAATTACGTGAAAACATCATCAAAACTCGTCCAAATGGAAAAACTCCAAGAACAAAATAGATTCAAAATGTCGAAACGGTTACAAGCGAGTCGATAAAAATACACATACACCAAAAATGGAAACTGCTAAAAACGGAAAATTACGGATATTACACCGAGAACGCGCTTCCGGCACCTAAACGATTCGCAAGGAATATTACAATTAATCATCCATACTCAAATTATACGAAGAGACTCCTGAAACTCGTCTACGATTCTAGAAAATATACGGGTGGATAACTAAAGGTTGGGAAATCGCCCAAACTCCCACAAATCCGAAAACGGCACAATCCAACCCGTAAAATCGGGAGAAAACACTCATATGGTATAGATATATATCAAAATCTCAAGGTTCTCAAGCTTTCAGACAAAACGGACGAATCTACGAAAACCCCCAAAATCCAACATAAAATTTCAAAGTGTTCTTGAATAATCTTTCAATAATCCGATGAATACTCAAGCATGTCCATAATCACGCATATATCACATCATACACCATGATTTTATCATCCAAAACGTCAAAACTCACACGAAATCGAGAAGTCAAGATATCGAAGGAATTACCTCTTGAATATCCAAGCTCTATGATCCAAGGAATACGCGATAGATCGACTCTCCGGGCTTCCCAACCGATTGAAAGTGGTAAATCTTCAACACACAAGTGATAGCTATGAAAAGAATTCTTCCCTCAACTCTCTCTCTCGCGATGGAAGAAGAAATGGGGAAAGAATGGCTGAAATCTCGCTTAAAAAGCCGAATTATGCAGTTGACCGCATTGTGTGCCGCGGCTCAGCATATGTGTGCCGCGGCACAGGCCTAAAAATTGTTCCCAGATTACGGTAGTGTGCCGCGGCTCAGCTCAGGTGTGCCGCGGCACCGGGTACAGGCGGGTTTTGGCTGGGGATGCAACACCAGTGTGCCGCGGCTCAGCGTAGGTGTGCCGCGGCAATGACTCGGCAGTGTGCCGCGGCTCAGCTCATGTGTGCCGCGGCACCGGGTACAGCCTGCTCGGCCAAGTATAGGAAATGTGTGTGCCGCGGCTCACACCCCCTTCGGGTCCTAAAATGATGAAAATTGACCCGGAAAGAGAATAAAATCAATATGATTCAATGTCTGGACAACAATAACACGAAATAAAAAATACGGGAACCCCAAAACGGTGGTTCCAAGCAATGATTACAAGGGTTCGCTCAACAATCACGATCCGAAGAATATGAAGGGTATGAAATGACATGACTTTCAACCGGATATTACAGATATTGGCGATCGGGCGGGAGATCGTCGTCCGGGCGCCGATCGCGCTGCTCACAGGCTAAGAAGGAACCTTTGCCTGGCCAGAAAATCTGCGGCTCTAGCCCGGAAGGCTGCGTAGGTTGTAGGTTGGTTCTTCGTGAGATGCCTGAACATAGGCGAAAAACCCTGAAATCCTCCTAGGACCGCGTAGAGGGCGGTTTCATCGCTTACGGGCTCGCCGTTGAGGATGATCCCGTCTACCCGGTCGATGTAGTCCGAGTCGGACTCTTCTTCTCCCTGCTTGATTTGCATCATGCGAAGGCGACCTTCAGGCCGGACGACTCTGGTGGCGAAGTACTCCGTGAAGACGTGCGCCAGCTCGTTAAAGGAGACAATGGACCGAGGTGGCAATGAGGTGTACCACCAGTGTAATATCCGCAATTTTCGATTTTCGGTAAATTTCTTTTTTCCGGTGGAAGTCCGTTTTGACGACTCGCTCGTGACCGCTTCGTCATTCCGAGAATGATTAATTCTGCACTTTTTGTCATCCGAGTTCGTTTCGGTGTCATTTTGTTGAGTTCCGTGCTTTTTAGCGGTTTTTCCGCACTTGAGTTCGATTCTTGCGAATCTCATCTGAAACTGTTGTTTCGACTTTCTCGTAAGTTCATTTAATGTTAATATTCATGTTGCGAGCTTCGGTTTGGTTATTCGATCACGTATCGTGATTTTGGGGCGTTTTGGGCCATTTTCGTAATTTCCCAAAGTTTGGGGTAATTACTTTCCGTTGTCGAATTTCGAGCCTTCGGGTAGTCGGAATCGTGTGTTCTATTAGTGCTCGGATTCGTCTTTTCGAGTACTTCGTAACCGTATCTTCGATTCGTACTCAGGTTCGGGTTTCGGGGTCGTTCGGGCCGTCGGAGTTGGTCCCGGCCGAGTCATGGCCGGGCATGCTCGCCAAAGCGACCGGCCGAGTAACGGCGGTAGTGACCGGCAGTTACGTACGTAAGACCGGTTACGTACGTAAGACCCTGGCCGGTAACGTACGTAACGTTCCGGCATTTTCCAGGCAGGGAGTTCGGCCATGGCCGGTTACGTACGTAAGCCATGGCCGGTTACGTACGTAACCCGGCCGGCAGTCGGCCTATTTAAGGCCTGGCAGCGTTTTTTCTTCAGCCATTTCTCATTCTTTCTCTTCCCGTACGCGGCTGTGGGTGTGTGAATCATCTAGAGATGTTGTTGGACAATGAATCCATGAAGTGTTGAGGTTCATATCATCAATCATCCGTCCTATAACATCCTCCGATCTACCGACCGAATTGATTTCTTAGAAATCTAGTTTTGGGGAATTTGGGTATTTTGGTTGTTTTCGTCCGATTAATCCGATTTAACTTAGGATTATGATGGATTGATGAATATTTAGATGTATTATATCATTTCCTTTATTATTCCATGGTTGGATCGTATCGATTCGTTGTTTTGGTCGAGTTCTTGGTCGACGCCTTGAAGGTGTCCGGTAGAATGTCATAGAGGGGTTTTCGGGCGTTCTACGATTATTCTTCCTCGTATGATCGATGATTTATTGATTATATGTTGTTAGGGTCGAATTCTTGTGAAGAACTCGAGTCGGAACCCTTCCGTTCGTTGTCTTCTTCGGGGTCCGAGCTTCCCGATCGAACCGTGTTCTTCGGAGCGTTTGGTAGCGGTTATTAAGGCAAGTATCTTATTATACGACTTGTATCTTGTGACTAGTAATTACGTATGATATGATATGTATGACGATTTTGCTTGCCTCCGTAAATATGTTCCGTTTGAGTTGGTTGTGTTTTCCGAAATTTGAAGGCTTTGTGATAATAGTGATATATTGGTATCCGTGTTAGGCGTTGTGCCATTTGTGCAGGATTGAGAAGTACATATGAGATGGTTGTACACGTGGTTGTTCAATGTATTGTGTACCGAATATGTGTTATGTTGGTTAAGAGTCGTTGTGATGATCATGATATTTGTGTTGTTTTGGTTTACATACTTGATTGTACATTTTATTGTAATGTGGAATGGCTAGACATTTAATGATTATGAATTGTGTCGTGTCGATGTGTGTGTGTTCCAGGTAGGGTCTGACGAGGCCTCTGGAGTTCGGTACATGATGTGTACGAACAAAGTGTGTGATCCAGGTAGGGTCTGACGAGGCCTCTGGAGTCCGGTACATGACGTGTACGGACAAGGTGTGTGATCCAGGTAGGGTCTGACGAGGCCTCTGGAGTTCGGTACATGATGTGTACGAACGATGTTGTGGCCGGGTAGGGTCCGTTGTGTAACACCCCCAAAACCGTATGGGAATATTACACGCCGTAAACCCTTTCCGCAAGGATCTACCAGGCTAAACGTCCATAAACAACCAAATGCTTGCCCGTCCAGGGTCAAACAATATAATAATACACTGGCCAAGGTCACTTACACATAAACACACTGCACCGATGAGGTCACACAACTCTATCAACAGGATCGACTAACAACATTACCCACACAGGGTCGAAATACAATACAAATGGAAGACTGAATCAACTCTAACAATACAACTAAACTCTACCAACTCTCAATTCTTGATTAGTATCGCACTCGTCATCCCCTTGTGCCAATCCCGTGTTGCTCCCTGAACTCGCATGTACCGGACGCGAGCAGGACATCCACCCCGAATACTCGGGGGTTAGTAAAACTCCACTGTTTTACTAGTGCAAGTATCAAACCATACGAAATGTAACAAGCAAATAGCAACTACGAATTTAATATGGAAATCCATTATCAAAATGTTCCCGAGAAGTTTTAGAATTTCGAACTCAAGTAAGAGATATTTGAAAAGGAACACATCATCTCGGGATTTTAAAACAGAAATTCTTTTGGACCTCGTGTCCCAATTTACAAAACCTTTTCGAAAACATTAGGGCCTTAGCCCGATTCTCGTTTCAAAGCATACAAAATAATATATATCATTTTGAGTTCGAGATCCATATATAAAATGTTACCCGAACAATCATCACGATCATTGTTCGTACACATCATGTACCGAACTCCGAGACCTCGACGGACCTTACCCGACCACACACACTGTTCGTACACATCATGTACCGAACTCCGAGGCCTCAACGGACCTTACCCGCCACACACACCTGCTCGTACACATCATGTACCGAACTCCGAGGCCTCAACGGACCCTACCCGGCCACAACATCGTTCGTACACATCATGTACCGAACTCCGCAGAGGCCTCGTCAGACCCTACCTGGATCACACATCCTGTCCGTACACGTCATGTACCGGACTCCAGAGGCCTCGTCAGACCCTACCTGGATCACACACTTTGTTCGTACACATCATGTACCGAACTCCAGAGGCCTCGTCAGACCCTACCTGGAACACCCACACATCGACACGACACAATTCATAATCATTAAATGTCAAGCCATTCCACATTACAATGAAATGTACAATCAAGTATGTAAACCAAAACAACGCAAATATCATGATCATCACAACGACTCTTAACCAACATAACACACATTCGGTACACAATACATTGCACAACCACGTGTACAACCATCTCATATTTACATCGCAATCCTGCACAAATGGCACAACTGTAATACCCACATTTTTTCTTTCTTTCTCTTCTGTTTCGTCCAACCGTATCGACTCGACTGTGTTCGTTGATGCTTCCGACCTGGTGTTGTTTCCCACATTTGTCATTCGAACGAGTTCTGATATTGTCCCAAATTGATCTATATATCGTTGTGACCTTTCCAAGTTCGGAAAATTAGTCTCGGTTTCGATCTTCCAACCCTTGGGCGGTGGAATTCCGTATTTGTTCAGCGATTGGCTTGCGTTTTGATTGATGTACCGTTGGGTTGGTCAATCGTATTGATTTTCGTTCGTTGTGTTTTGTGATTGTTCGGATAATTGACTTGATTGTATTATCCATTTGATGACGCTTGTCACTTGTTGGTTTTATTATATCCCTAACGGCGGCGTTGTGTTGGTCGTCGTGGAGCGTGTTTTCACACCGTATATTCCGTTGCGTTGTATGTAACGTTTCGCCGTTTGGCATTAGTTACGCGTTTCTTGCGTATCTCATTGAGTTTTCCTGGCGGGATATTGCTTCTCCCTACTTGTTTTAAGTTTCGGGACGAAACTTCTTTTAAGGAGGGTAGAATGTAATATCCGCAATTTCGAATTTCGGTAATTTTCTTTTTTTCGGAGGAGGTTCGTTTTGACAACTCTATCATGACCGTTTCGTCATTCCGAGAATGATTAATTGTGCACTTTTTGTCATCCGAGTTCGTTTGAGTGTCGTTTTGTTGAGTTCCGTGTCCTTAATCGACTTTTTCACGTGGGAGTTCGACTTTGTTAGATCACCATTAATTTTTGGTAACTCCAAAAATTCTAAATCTTTGCAATATTATAGAGCATCGAATTAGCTTTCCAATGGTTCAAACGGTGAGTCAATCGGAGTCCGGACGAGAGAGTTATGGTCGTTTTAGCTCACCCGCTCATTTGGCCGATCACTGCCGACCGGACTCGGCCGTGTCGTCCGACACGGCCCGTGCCGTACTCGTCCGGATAAGCCAGGAGTCTCTGCCTCAGGACCCGACCGTGTCGTCTGGCACGGCCGTGCCGTACTCGTCCGGATAAGCCGGAAGCGACTGCCCAGAGGCCCGACCGTGTTCCAGGACACGGTCGAGTCAATGCCGAGCGCCCCTTCGCGACACGACCGTGTCATGCAGGACACGGTCGAGTCCCTGCCGGCCGATTGCGCGCCACGACCGTGTCATGTCGGACACGGTCGAGTCTGTCAGCCTATTTAAGGCACAGCGGCGTATTTTCACCCGATTTCTCATTCCTTTTCTTCCGTTCATGTGGTGTACACATCATGGAGACATGATGTTGTTCTTTCAATCCATGAAGTTTTGAGGCTCATATCATCAATCATCCGTCCTATAACATCCTCCGATCTACCGAATCGCCGATTTCCTAGAAATCTAATTTTGGGGATTTTGGGTATTTTGGTTGTTTTCGTCCGATTAATCCGATTTAACTTGGTATTATGATAGATTGATGATTATTAAGATGTATTACATCTTTCCCTTAATATTCCATGGTTAGATCGTATCGATTCGTTGTTTTGGTCGAGTTCTTGATCGACGCCTTGAAGGTGTCCGGTAAAATGTCATAGAGGGGTTTTCGGGCGTTCTACGATTATTCTTCCTCGTATGATCGATGATTTATTGATTATATGTTGTTAGGGTCGAATTCTTGCGAAGAACTCGAGTCGGAACCCTTCCGTTCGTCGTTTTCTTAAAGCTTTTCGATCGTGGGCGTATTCTTTGTCTTCACGGAGAATCGTAGGTGTCCGAGGTGTCCCGACTGAGCCGTGATTGTTGTAGTGTCCGGTATCGATTATCGAGGCAAGTATCTTGCCCATACATTACGTGTTTTGTGGATATAATGGTTGTTAATCGTCGATATGTGCTAAATAAATATTCATAACCATCTTTCTCAAAAGTATCAGTATATTTACCAACAAGGTTTTCTTAAAGACGACTTGTGTGTTCCGAGAATTAATATGCTTAATTGAATACGTGTATTAATGTTGAGTATAAGATCGTAATACTTTCGTGTGACGCCATTGTGTGTGATTACGTTGTCGGTAAGTTTTGAAGTTTAGTCCTTTGTTAAAGCTGTACGTGGAGACATGTGGTTATCGATGAATTATGTGAATTTATGTGATATTGGTTGTGCCGTTCGGTGCTGTTGGAATAGTGTGCTTTCTTGTTTATAGTATTAGTTCTGGGTTATGAGTATATGTTGGATGAACTGGCCATTCTAGTAAGGTACCTCGACTATATATACTGTGATTGACCTTAGAGGCTTGTGGTTTGCAACTGTGATTTTGGAATGTGTGTGTGTTGTTCCTTCCACCCGGAGTGTCCGACGGGATGTCTGGGGGTCGATACTAAGGGGTACGGCCACGGAAGTGGACTTGGGTGCGTGTGTGGATGAACTTCCACCCGGAGTGTCCGACGGGATGTCTGGGGGTCGATCCTAAGGGGTACGGCCGCGGAAATGGTTTCCCACCCGGAGTGTCCGACGGGATGTCTGGGGGTCGATACTAAGGGGTACGGCCGCGGGTTACCAGTTGTGGTTTTTCATCTTGAGGATGACGATGTTATCGTTAATTGTGATATTGTCCGGAGTATCACAACGCTTTGTGCTCGGGGTTGAGAGACATTGTGTCTTGGTGCTTGGCTAGAATGGCATAGGATTAATGTGTTATGTGTAATGTGTCCTTGTAAGTGATTTGAAGTGGATGATCGGGTCGTGGACCCTGTGTTTTGTGACCGGAATGGTTGGGTCGTGGACCCCGTGTTTTGTTAAACGGATTTGTATTTTGAAAAATGAACTTTGGGGCTGTGACCCTAAATGGCTTTCGAGGAACTTTAGAATTTTTCAATTTCTAACGTTTTTAAAACTCCCGAGATTTGGAAATGTTTTCAAAGTGCTTACTTACTTCGTTTCTACTTTCAAGATTTGAACTATTTTTAACTAAATATACCTCGGGAAGTATTTCGTTGTATTCTCGGAATGTGTTGTGTATGGCTCGTATTTGCACTTTATACTTGCACTAGCGAAACAGTGGAGTTTGCTAACCCCAGAGTAATCGGGGGTGGATATCTGTATTGTGTCCAGGTACATGCGGGTTTTCGGGAGCAAGACACAGGATCGGCACGAGGGATGATGAAAGACGAATGATACTAATCACACGAAGGCCGGTTTTGGGTTCGATTAGTCGAGTCCATTGTATTGTCTTTTCCATGTCTTATTGTTAAATGCGTTGCAAGTACTTTACCCTTGCATGTGTATGAGTCTGGATGAGTTTATGTATTTTGATTTGTAAGTCGGTGACGGAAGACCAAATCGGTCTATTGATTCGTTATTTTGATTCATCGGTATGTAATGTAATGTGTTGTGTTGATGTCTAGCTGGTGGATCCTCACGGAGAGGGTGCGGCGTGTAATATTCCCGTTTGATCCGGGGTGTTACATTTATGGTATCGAGCTTAGGTTGCGGAAACCTAGCCGGGTCGATCGTGTATTGTTGGGTCTTGTCTTGTCGATTGAGTCGGTGATGTCGTGTCGCGACGCGTCGTTTGGAATGTCGGCCGTGATTAGTATCGGGATGCGGCCATCATCTTCGTGCGATCTGTGGATGTAAGTCTCCCTACTACGGGTTGTACCACGAGCTATACGAGCTGTGTGATTTTGTGTTATGTAGTTAATATTTGAAGATGCATCGTGAGTAAGTGACATATATTTGTTGATTCCGTCTTGCGCTAAATGTAGAATGATATTCTTGAATGTATCCTTGTATAAATCATTTTCTTACAAGAGTATAAACCTTGGAATTTTAAGTTTTCGAATCCTTTCGGGGAGTCACGTAAAATTTTTAAAATGCCCTCCAAGGGAGGAAAAAGTTGATTTTCGTATGTTGACCACAAGGCTGAACGTTACGAAAACTCGAATTATTGATAATTCTTTTCCACTGTGTACTATAAGTTTTCAAAACTCGAGTTTTTAACTCAAATAAGGTCTTCAAAATATACTCAAGACGTGACTCTCGTTTGTAACTTTTCGGTTTCATGAATGTTGGTCAAAGATGCGTATTGATGATGCTCTCGTTGTTGAGCGGTGGTGCAGTTTTAAAATTAAAATAGTAACGTGAATGTTGAGTCCATCGGTATGTATGTGTTGAGATAGTCCTCTATATTGAGAAGTAAAATTTTCATTTTTGTAGGATGATTTTCTTTTGATGGTTGCTTGTGAGTTGTTATAATTATGTGAGTCGATGACATTTAGACTTGTATGTTGTTGCTTACTTGTAACCTTCGAGTCTAGTATTACCTCATATATGTTTGCAATCGTGTTGGTGATTAGAGCAGTTAGCACAGGCTTAGTACGAGCCTAGCGCGCGCTAACGTGGCGTGTTTAGCGCACGTTAACCTTTGTTGTAACGCACGCTAATCAACCTGGGCAGAGGCTATGGAGCCGCATTATAGCCGTTAAGTCTAACTTTTGCGGCCAATCACCTGTAGTTGTATTCTCTACGTGGTGTCTAGTGATAACAACAGTTGTGCGTGAATGCGTGTTAAGACTTTTCGTATTGCTAGGTGATATTTGATTGTGGTTGATGAATTGATAAATTATGTCTGCTGTGTGTGTTCAAAAACACTTTCCTGGAAACTTCACAAAGTTTTGACGGTTCGATTAATCGGCGGCTCCGTGTATACTTTGAAAATTATTTGGAAATTGGCAAGCCGGCCTTGGATTCTCAAATAAAACCTCGACGGTATTTGAAAGAGTTGTTTTAAAGTACCTTGAATATTTTGTAAAGTATTACCGTCGTTGATGTCTGTGAAGTGTTGGGAGGATTTTCGAAAATTATTTTAACGTATTGTTGCATTTTCAAATATTTTGAGTGAATGATTTTCAAAATCTTTCACACCATAAAAATATTTTATTTCAAAAACCAATGCGATTTTTATTTTCAAAAAAATATAGTGAAAGATGAAAAATCTCACTCGATGTAAAGTTCAAACTCGGATTTAGAAATGTTAGAGTATGTAAGAATGATTTGATGATCTTGCATGGTTAACTTGTTAGTTATTAACGGTGATGATGATACGTAGAGGCTTGATGACTTCAAATGATTTCAAATGAGACGGTTAAAATATGTTGTTTACAAGTTTTGATGGAACAACCCGAGGTACCAAAAGTATTTTTAAAGTTTATTTTAAATAGCATACAAATCTAAGGATTTTCAAAAGATTTCCTTTAAAAGGATACCTCGTGGATTTTCTTTTCGAGTTGTTATTGGTTACCTTATGTGATATGTCGTGCTGAGTTGGTACTTTAGCTTAATATTTTGCGAAGTTGTGCAATCGTATTGAGTGGGAATCTGCTTAGTATGCCGATGGGCAGAGGACACAGTCGTGACCACGATACTAATGGCCATGAAGATCGGATGTGGACCAAGAGGATATGGTCGGGAAGGTTGCTATTCCAGCACTTCGTTCTCGTTGTTTAGGTTTCGGGACGAAACCTCTTTTAAAGGTGATATGATGTAATACCCATATTTTTTCTTTCTTTCTCTTCTGTTTCGTCCAACCGTATCGACTCGACTGTGTTCGTTGATGCTTCCGACCTGGTGTTGTTTCCCACATTTGTCATTCGAACGAGTTCTGATATTGTCCCAAATTGATCTATATATCGTTGTGACCTTTCCAAGTTCGGAAAATTAGTCTCGGTTTCGATCTTCCAACCCTTGGGCGGTGGAATTCCGTATTTGTTCAGCGATTGGCTTGCGTTTTGATTGATGTACCGTTGGGTTGGTCAATCGTATTGATTTTCGTTCGTTGTGTTTTGTGATTGTTCGGATAATTGACTTGATTGTATTATCCATTTGATGACGCTTGTCACTTGTTGGTTTTATTATATCCCTAACGGCGGCGTTGTGTTGGTCGTCGTGGAGCGTGTTTTCACACCGTATATTCCGTTGCGTTGTATGTAACGTTTCGCCGTTTGGCATTAGTTACGCGTTTCTTGCGTATCTCATTGAGTTTTCCTGGCGGGATATTGCTTCTCCCTACTTGTTTTAAGTTTCGGGACGAAACTTCTTTTAAGGAGGGTAGAATGTAATATCCGCAATTTCGAATTTCGGTAATTTTCTTTTTTTCGGAGGAGGTTCGTTTTGACAACTCTATCATGACCGTTTCGTCATTCCGAGAATGATTAATGGTGCACTTTTTGTCATCCGAGTTCGTTTGAGTGTCGTTTTGTTGAGTTCCGTGTCCTTAATCGACTTTTTCACGTGGGAGTTCGACTTTGTTAGATCACCATTAATTTTTGGTAACTCCAAAAATTCTAAATCTTTGCAATATTATAGAGCATCGAATTAGCTTTCCAATGGTTCAAACGGTGAGTCAATCGGAGTCCGGACGAGAGAGTTATGGTCGTTTTAGCTCACCCGCTCATTTGGCGATCCTTGCCGGCCGGGCTCGGCCGTGTCGTCCGACACGGCCGTGCCGTACTCGTCCGGATAAGCCAGAGTCTACGCCTCGGGACCCGACCGTGTCGTCGAGCACGGCCGTGCCGTACTCGTCCGGATAAGCGAAAGCGGCGCGAGAGGCCCGGCCGTGTTCGAGGACACGGTCGAGTCAATGCCAGCGCCCCTTCGCGACACGACCGTGTCATGCGGGACACGGTCGAGTCCTGCCCGGCCGATCGCGCGCCACGACCGTGTCATGTCGGACACGGTCGAGTCTGTCGGCTTATTTAAGGCACAGCGGCGTATTTTCACCCGATTTCTCATTCCTTTTCTTCCGTTCAGTGTGGGTGTACACATCATGGATACATGATGTTGTTCTTTCAATCCATGAAGTTTTGAGGCTCATATCATCAATCATCCGTCCTATAACATCCTCCGATCTACTGATCGGTCGATTTCCTAGAAATCTAATTTTGGGGATTTTGGGTATTTTGGTTATTTTCGTCCGATTAATCCGATTTAACTTGGTATTATGATAGATTGATGATTATTAAGATGTATTACATCTTTTCCCTTAATATTCCATGGTTAGATCGTATCGATTCGTTGTTTTGGTCGAGTTCTTGATCGACGCCTTGAAGGTGTCCGTAAAATGTCATAGAGGGTTTTCGGGCGTTCTACGATTATTCTTCCTCGTATGATCAATGATTTATTGATTATATGTTGTTAGGGTCGAATTCTTGCGAAGAACTCGAGTCGGAACCCTTCCGTTCGTCGTTTTCTTAAAGCTTTTCGATCGTGGCGTATTCTTTGTCTTCACGGAGAATCGTAGGTGTCCGAGGTGTCCCGTGAGCCGTGATTGTTGTAGTGTCGGTATCGATTATCGAGGCAAGTATCTTGCCCATACATTACGTGTTTTGTGGATATAATGGTTGTTAATCGTCGATATGTGCTAAATAAATATTCATAACCATCTTTCTCAAAAGTATCGGTATATTTACCAACAAGGTTTTCTTAAAGACGACTTGTGTGTTCCGAGAATTAATATGCTTAATTGAATACGTGTATTAATGTTGAGTATAAGATCGTAATACTTTCGTGTGACGCCATTGTGTGTGATTACGTTGTCGGTAAGTTTTGAAGTTTAGTCCTTTGTTAAAGGCATGCGTGGAGACATGTGGTTATCGATGAATTATGTGAATTTATGTGATATTGGTTGTGCCGTTCGGTCTTTGTTGGAATAGTGTGCTTTCTTGTTGATAGTATTAGTTACGGGTTATGAGTATATGTTGGATGGTGGCCATTCTAGTAAGGTACCTCGACTATATATCTGTGATTGACCTTCGAGGCTTGTGGTTTGCAAGCGTGATTTTGGAACGTGTGTGTGTCTGTTCCTTCCACCGGAGTGTCCGACGGGATGTGCGGGGTCGATACTAAGAGTGCGGCCACGGAAGTGGACTTGGGTGCGTGTGTGGATGAACTTCCACCGGAGTGTCCGACGGGATGTGCGGGGAGTCGATACTTAAAGTACGGCCGCGGAAGTGGTTTCCCACCCGGAGTGTCCGACGGGATGTCTGGGGGTCGATACTAAGGGGTACGGCCGCGGGTTACCAGTTGTGGTTTTTCATCTTGAGGATGACGATGTTATCGTTAATTGTGATATTGTCCGGAGTATCACAACGCTTTGTGCTCGGGGTTGAGAGACATTGTATATTGAGTCTTGGTGCTTGGCTAGAATGGCATAGGATTAATGTGTTATGTGTAATGTGTCTTTGTAAGTGATTTGAAGTGGATGATCGGGTCGTGGACCCTGTGTTTTGTGACCGGAATGGTTGGGTCGTGGACCCCGTGTTTTGTTAAACGGATTTGTATTTTGAAAAATGAACTTTGCATTGTGACCACTAAATGGCTTTCGAGGAACTTTAGAATTTTTCAATTTCTAACGTTTTTAAAACTCCCGAGATTTGGAAATGTTTTCAAAGTGCTTACTTACTTCGTTTCTACTTTCAAGATTTGAACTATTTTTAACTAAATATACCTCGGGAAGTATTTTGTTGTATTCTCGGAATGTGTTGTGTATGGCTCGTATTTGCACTTTATACTTGCACTAGCGAAACAGTGGAGTTTTGCTAACCCCCGAGTAATCGGGGGGTGGATATCTGTATTGTGTCCAGGTACATGCAGGTTTTCGGGAGCAAGACACAGGATCGGCACGAGGGATGATGAAAGACGAATGATACTAATCACACGAAGGCCAGTTTTGGGTTCAGTTAGTCGGAGTCCATTGTATTGTCTTTTCCGCTGTCTTATTGTTCGTCGTTGCAAGTACTTTACCCTTGCATGTGTATGAGTCTGGATGAGTTTATGTATTTTGATTTGTAAGTCAGTGACGGAAGACCAAATCGGTCTATTGATTCGTTATTTTGATTCATCAGTATGTAATGTAATGTGTTGTGTTGATGTCTAGCCTGGTGGATCCTCACGGAGAGGGTCTGCGGCGTGTAATATTCCCGTTTGATCTGGGGGTGTTACAACAACACCGAACACGTATACCAATATATCACTATTATCACAAAGCCTTCAAATTTCGGAAAACACAACCAACTCAAACGGAACATATTTACGGAGGCAAGCAAAATCGTTATACATATCATACGTAATTACTATTCACAAGATACAAGTCGTATAATAAGATACTTGCCTTAATAACCGCTACCAAACGCTCCGAAGAACACGGTTCGACCGGGAAGCTCGGACCCCGAAGAAGACAATGAACGGAAGGGTTTCGACTCGAGTTCTTCACAATAATTCGACCCTAACAACATAAATTCAAAATTCATCGATCATACGAGGAAGAATAATCGTAGAACGCCCGAAAACCCCTCTATGACATTTTACCGGACACCTTCAAGGCGTCGGTCAAGAACTCGACCAAAACAACGAATCGATACGATCCAACCATGGGATAACAAGGGAAATGATACAATACATCTAAATAATCATCAATCCATCACAATCCTAAGTTAAATCGGATTAAACGGACGAAATCGAACAAAATACCCAAAATCCCCAAAATTAGATTTCTAGAAAATCGACTGATTCGCTCGATCAAAGGATGTTATAGGATGGATGATTGATGATATGAACTCCAAGACTTCATGGATTTATTGAAAAACAACATCTCTCCATGATAGAAACAATCCCAGCGGAAGAGAAGTAGAAGAAGGAGAAAAATGGCGAAAAAGCATTCTTGGGCCTTAAATAGGTGACAGAGACTCGACCGTGTCCGCGACACGGTCTTGGCGCTGATTGGCAGCGAGGACTCGACCGTGTCATGCATGACACGGTCGCGGCGAAGGGGCCACCGATAGTGACTTGTCGCGGCGCTCGGCATTGACTCGGCCGTGTCAGGAACACGGTCGGGCCTCTTCCGGCTTATCCGGAAGAGTTCGGCTCGGCCGTGCTGGGCGACAGTCGGGTCTCGAGGCGAGACTTGGCTTATCCGGACGAGTACGGCACGGGCCGTGTCGGACGACACGGCAGTGGTCGGCCGCGATGATCGCCAATAACGAGCGGGTGAGCTAAAGCGACCATAACTCTCTCGTCCAGGACTCCGATTGACTCACCGTTTGAACCATTGGAAAGATAACTCGATGCTCTATAATATTGCAAAGATTCAGAATTTTTGGAGTTACCAAAAATTAATGGTGATCTAACAAAGTCGAACTCATACTTAGAAAAGTCGTTTAGTAATCCCGAATTCAACAAAACGACACCGAAACCCGAACCTGAATACGAACCGAAGATACGGTTACGAAGTACTCACAAAGACGAATCTAAGAGCTAGTAGAACACACGATTCCGACCACCCGAAGGCTCGAAATTCGACAACGGAAGGTAATTACCCCAAACTTTGGGAAATTACGAAAATGGTCCAAATGCCCGAAAATCACCATACGACAACGAATAATCAAACCGAAGCTCACAACACGTATAACAACGTTAAATGAACTTACGAAAATCCCCAAACGACAGTTTCGAACGAGATTCGCAAGAACCGAACTCAAGCACGGAAAAGTCATTAAAAAGCACGGAACTCAACAAAGCAGCACCGAAACGAACTCGGATGACAAAAAGTGCAGAATTAAATATTCTCCGAATGACGAAACGGTCAAAAGCGAGTCGTCAAAATGGACTTCGGCCGAAAAAAGAAATTTACCAAAAATCAAAAATTTGCGGATATTACATTCTACCCTCCTTAAAAGAAGTTTCGTCCCGAAACTTAAAACAAGTAGGGGGAAGAAATATTCCGCCAGGAAAAACTCAACAAGATACACAAGAATGCGTAAGTAACGCCCAACGGCGAAATGTTACAAACAACGCAAAGGAATATACGGCGTGAAAACACGCTCCACGGCGACCAACACAACGTCGCCGTTAGGGATATAATAAAACCAACAAATGACAAGCGTCATCAAACGGATAATATAGCCAAGTCAATTATCCGACAATCACAAAACACAACGAACGAAAATCAATATGATTGACCAACCCAACGGTACATCAATCAAAGCGAGCCAACCGGCCGAACAAATACGGAATCCCACCGCCCAAGGGTTGGAAGATCGAGCGAGACTAATTTCCCGAACTTAAGGGAATTAGGAAGGAGCCCGAATGCTCAACAATCACGAAAGCGAGAACAAAACCGAACAAACAAGCGATCGAACCACAACGATCGAGACAACAAAAATCGAACAATCATGTTCGAAACACGAAGGATAAGAAAATTCAAACAACAACTCCCGGGATGATCGGTGAGAACAACAAGACGTGCATTCCCATAAGATCCACAGAAAGGGAATAGCGATTAAAAAGTCACAACGACAAATGAGTTATTCCAAAACAATACCACACTCGTTCGATCAACAAAAGCAAGGGCGGGACAAGCTCGGAAATGTCAACGAACATAATGAGTCGACAGTCGAAAACACAAGAGTTCCAAATCCGATCCACTTGAATAAAAGAACTAATAGAACCGGATGAGGTCACTCCCGAACAAGGTTCACAAGAATCGGCCCGAACGAAAAGTCACATCGATAACCAGATCGACCCACAACAAGATCACGGTTCGTTCAACGATGAAACCGAAATACTGAGAACAAGTTCATAAAGTATCAACGAACACGGCGAGTCGATAGACACGAGAAAGAGGAAATGCGTAAGTCAAAATGATACGGGCATTACATTCGACCTCTTATAAAAGAAATGTCGTTCCGTAACTCACAACAAGCTGGAGTAAGGTGACAACACAAAAGCAAACAGCAGAAATATCTCCCATGGGCCTCTCGAGATCCGATCCTCATATCTTTCTTGAAGTTCGCGCCCGAAAGACTCGGAACCCAACTCGCAAAATCTGGATCCTGTGTCTCTCGGGTCCACACTTGAAAAGCGTTGCGCGAGAAGGACAATTGGCACGTACATGCCCCGTGCAATACGTTCGAAATGCCTCGGCTCGGTATATCGAAAATACAGATGCTAGATACAATGGAACATAACACCGCAAAACAACATAGGAGATGCCAACTCGGCATAATAAAGAATCATAACACATATCATATACGATTACCATCGTAAGTAATACACACACAAACACTACAACAACGACGGTATCGTTCGGCGACATCAACGGCCCGAACGATAATCGGCACATAATTACAAACATTAAGAAACAATCACACATGTACACAAACGTACAAACCCAAGATTCAACACCACACACACGTGCTACAACACGCAAATCGCCACGAGGCGATAAGCGATAAACACGGTTCACACCCCTCACGAGGGCTAGTACAATAATTGCGTGGCAATGCCTCGACGTTCATGCCACCAATTCGATCATACTCGGGAGGAACATCAAAACGACAAAGCAAAAATCATACATACATTCCCAAACGCAAACGGGAATTGATAGGTTTTAAAAAAAAAGAAATAAAAACCACCTTTTGAAAATAATTTAGAAAAACACCGGTTGATCTTGAGTATCACCTTTCAAAAAAAATACAAACGTGAAACATCGTTATCGAGACTTTGGAAAACCATTTCGCATTTGAGAAAAATGAGGACACTTTCTCTTAGTGGAAAACTTTGGAATATTCGACCCTCGGGTCTAAGTAAAAGTGTTTATAAAACATTGAAAAATATCTCAAAACATTTTGGTCCTCGAGGTAGAAGAATTCGGAAACATATCGTGGCACCTTGGAAGTACCATGAGATAACAATTTATTTTAAACGTACGTCTCGAAATTTATTTCTAGGATACTCAAGATTTTCAAAGATAATTCAATGGGCTAGAATGCCCAAAAATCTCAGGTAATTACACGGAACATTATAGCGTTGTGGGTCCCGCGCCGGAACCCACCAGGATAAAAACTATTTACAAAAACGCCAAAAGGGCCGATGACGGTAATATTTCAAAAACTCACAAAAGCCATTTACAAAATACTAAATACCGTCATAAGAATTTCGCCCAAACGATAAAGGCCATAATGTCAAAACTCGGTTAAGGGAATCGATTTTCAAAATAAAACTCAGTCGCCGATACCTTTTCGAAATCCATCAAGGTTTACAACTTCCACACCATACCACACCACCCGGTGGTTCAAAGATAAAACAATAATGTGCCCAGTTCTATACACATACTATATGCCACAAGTACTAAACACAATTATATTACACAATCTGTAAAGAAAATCATGCACCGCAATTAACTCACTAAGATAAAATCGAGATACACAGGTACTTCGCATAAAATAGGAGACTTACATCCACAGGTCGCACGGAGGTGACGGTCGCCCACGATACCAATCTCGTCCGACAACATAACCGACACATTGTGACTACGCACAACTCAACTTGTCACCTGATGACTCAAACGACATGACAACACCTTACTCGACAAATCACGACTTGACTCGACCCGACAGCCTAGGTTTCCGCAACCTAATCTCCGATACCATAAATGTAACACCCCCAAAACCGTATGGGAATATTACACGCCGTAAACCCTTTCCGCAAGGATCTACCAGGCTAAACGTCCATAAACAACCAAATGCTTGCCCGTCCAGGGTCAAACAATATAATAATACAGACCGTCAAGGTCACTTACACATAAACACACAGACCGATGAGGTCACACAACTCTATCAACAGGACTGACTAACAACATTACCCACACAGGGGTCGAAATACAATACAGCGGAAGACTGAATCAACTCTAACAATACAACTAAACTCTACCAACTCTCAACTCTTGATTAGTATCGCAGCTCGTCATCCCCTTGTGCCAATCCTGTGTTGCTCCCCGAACTGCATGTACACGGGCCTTGAGCAGGACATCCACCCCGAATACTCGGGGTTAGTAAACTCCTTGTTTTACTAGTGCAAGTATCAAACCATACGAAATGTAACAAGCAAATAGCAACTACGAATTTAATACGGAAATCCATTATCAAAATGTTCAGAAGTTTTAGAATTTCGAACTCAAGTAAGAGATATTTGAAAAGGAACACATCATCTCGGGGATTTTTAAAACAGAAATTCTTTTGGACCTCGAGTCCCAATTTACAAAACCTTTTCGAAAACATTAGGGCCTTAGCCCGATTCTCGTTTCAAAGCATACAAAATAATATATATCATTTTGAGTCCGAGATCCATATATAAAATGTTACCCGAACAATCACTGCTACACGATCATTGTTCGTACACATCATGTACCGAACTCCGGAGACCTCGACGGACCTTACCCGGACCACACACACTGTTCGTACACATCATGTACCGAACTCCGGAGGCCTCAACGGACCTTACCCGGCCACACACTGTTCGTACACATCATGTACCGAACTCCGGAGGCCTCAACGGACCCTACCCGGCCACAACATCGTTCGTACACATCATGTACCGAACTCCAGAGGCCTCGTCAGACCCTACCTGGATCACACATCCTGTCCGTACACGTCATGTACCGGACTCCAGAGGCCTCGTCAGACCCTACCTGGATCACACACTTTGTTCGTACACATCATGTACCGAACTCCAGAGGCCTCGTCAGACCCTACCTGGAACACCCACACATCGACACGACACAATTCATAATCATTAAATGTCAAGCCATTCCACATTACAATGAAATGTACAATCAAGTATGTAAACCAAAACAACGCAAATATCATGATCATCACAACGACTCTTAACCAACATAACACACATTCGGTACACAATACATTGCACAACCACGTGTACAACCATCTCATATTTACATCGCAATCCTGCACAAATGGCACAACGCCGAACACGTATACCAATATATCACTATTATCACAAAGCCTTCAAATTTGGAAAACACAACCAACTCAAACGGAACATATTTACGGAGGCAAGCAAAATCGTTATACATATCATACGTAATTACTATTCACAAGATACAAGTCGTATAATAAGATACTTGCCTTAATAACCGCTACCAAACGCTCAGAAGAACACGGTTCGGCCAGGAAGCTCGGACGAAGAAGACAATGAACGGAAGGGTTTCACTCGAGTTCTTCACAATAATTCGACCCTAACAACATAAATTCAAAATTCATCGATCATACGAGGAAGAATAATCGTAGAACGCGAAAACCCCTCTATGACATTTCTAGGACACCTTCAAGGCGTCGGTCAAGAACTCGACCAAAACAACGAATCGATACGATCCAACCATGGGATAACAAGGAAATGATACAATACATCTAAATAATCATCAATCCATCACAATCCTAAGTTAAATCGGATTAAACGGACGAAATCGAACAAAATACCCAAAATCCCCAAAATTAGATTTCTAGAAAATCTGACCTGATTCGCTCGATCAAAGGATGTTATAGGATGGATGATTGATGATATGAACTCCAAGACTTCATGGATTTATTGAAAAACAACATCTCTCCATGATAGAAACAATCCCAGCCGCGGAAGAGAAGTAGAAGAAGGAGAAAAAATGGCGAAAAAGCATCTTTGGGCCTTAAATAGGTTGTGAGACTCGGCCGTGTCCGCTCGACACGGTCGTGGCGCTGATTGGCGGCGAGGACTCGTCCGTGTCATGCATGTCTCGGTCGCGGCGCGAAGGGGCCTACCGATAGTGACTTGTCCGCGGCGCTCGGCATTGACTCGACCGTGTCCGGGAACACGGTCGGGCCTCTTCTGGCTTATCCGGAAGAGTTCGGCTCGGCCGTGCCAGACGACACGGTCGGGTCTGAGGCGAGACTTCGGCTTATCCGGACGAGTACGGCACGGGCCGTGTCGGACGACACGGCCGAGTTCGGCCGCGGTGATCGGCAATAACGAGCGGGTGAGCTAAAACGACCATAACTCTCTCGTCCGGACTCCGATTGACTCACCGTTTGAACCATTGGAAAGCTAACTCGATGCTCTATAATATTGCAAAGATTCAGAATTTTTGGAGTTACCAAAAATTAATGGTGAACTAACAAAGTCGAACTCATACTTAGAAAAGTCGTTTAGTAATCCTGAATTCAACAAAACGACACCGAAACCCGAACCTGAATACGAACCGAAGATACGGTTACGAAGTACTCACAAAGACGAATCTAAGAGCTAGTAGAACACACGATTCCGACCACCCGAAGGCTCGAAATTCGACAACGGAAGGTAATTACCCCAAACTTTGGGAAATTATGAAAATGGTCCAAATGCCCGAAAATCACCATACGACAACGAATAATCAAACCGAAGCTCACAACACGTATAACAACGTTAAATGAACTTACGAAAATCCCCAAACGACAGTTTCGAACGAGATTCGCAAGAACCGAACTCAAGCGCGGAAAAGTCGTTAAAAAGCACGGAACTCAACAAAGCAGCACCGAAACGAACTCGGATGACAAAAAGTGCAGAATTAAATATTCTCCGAATGACGAAACGGTCAAAAGCGAGTCGTCAAAACGGACTTCAGCCGAAAAAAGAAATTTACCGAAAATCGAAAATTTGCGGATATTACATTCTACCCTCCTTAAAAGAAGTTTCGTCCCGAAACTTAAAACAAGTAGGGGGAAGAAATCTTCCGCCAGGAAAAACTCAACAAGATACACAAGAATGCGTAAGTAACGCCCAACGGCGAAATGTTACAAACAACGCAAAGGAATATACGGCGTGAAAACACGCTCCACGGCGACCAACACAACGTCGCCGTTAGGGATATAATAAAACCAACAAATGACAAGCGTCATCAAACGGATAATATAGCCAAGTCAATTATCCGACAATCACAAAACACAACGAACGAAAATCAATATGATTGACCAACCCAACGGTACATCAATCAAAACGCGAGCCAACCGAACAAATACGGAATCCCACCGCCCAAGGGTTGGAAGATCGAAAGCGAGACTAATTTCCCGAACTTAAGGGAATTAGGAAGGAGCTGAATGCTCAACAATCACGAAACGAGAACAAAACCGAACAAACAAGCGATCGAACCACAACGATCGAGACAACAAAAATCGAACAATCATGTTGAAACACGAAGGATAAGAAAATTCAAACAACAACTCCCGGGATGATCGGTGAGAACAACAAGGCGTGCATTCCCATAAGATCCACGGGGAAAGGGAATAGCGATTAAAAAGTCACAACGACAAATGAGTTATTCCAAAACAATACCACACTCGTTCGATCAACAAAAGCAAGGGCGGGACAAGCTCGAAATGTCAACGAACATAATGAGTCGACAGTCGAAAACAAGAGTTCCAAATCCGATCCACTTCGAATAAAAGAACTAATAGAACCAGATGAGGTCACTCCCGAACAAGGTTCACAAGAATCGAACTGAACCCAAAAAGTCACATCGATAACCAGATCGACCCACAACAAGATCACAGTTCGTTCGAACGATGAAACCGAAATACAAAACAAGTTCATAAAGTATCAACGAACACGACGAGTCGATAGACCTGAGAAAGAGGAAATGCAGAAGTCAAAATGATACAGGCATTACATTCGACCTCTTATAAAAGAAATGTCGTTCCCGCAACTCACAACAACTGGAGTAAGGTGACAACACAAAAAGCAAACGACAGAAATATCTCCCATGGGCCTCTCAGATCCGATCCTCATATCTTTACTGAAGTTCGCGCCCCGAAAGACTCGGAACCCAACTCGCAAAACTGGATCCTATGTCTCTCGGGTCCACACTTGAAAAGCGTTACTGACGAGAAGGACAATTGGCACGTACATGCCCCCGGCACAATACGTTCGAAATGCCTCGGCTCGGTATATCGAAAATACAGATGCTAGATACAATGGAACATAACACCGCAAAACAACATACCGGAGATGCCAACTCAGCATAATAAAGAATCATAACACATATCATATACAACGATTACCATCGTAAAGTAATACACACACAAACACTACAACAACGACAGTATCGTTCGGCGACATCAACGGCCCGAACGATAATCAGCACATAATTACAAACATTAAGAAACAATCACACATGTACACAAACGTACAAACCCAAGCTTCAACATCTCACACTCGTGCGACAACACGCAAATCGCCACGAGGCGATAAACAGTAAACACCAGTTCACACCCCTCACAGAGGGCTAGTACAATAATTGCGTGGCAATGCCTCGACGTTCATGCCACCAATTCGATCATACTCGGGAGGAACATCAAAACGACAAAGCAAAAATCATACATACATTCCCAAACGCAAACGGGAATTGATAGGTTTTAAAAAAAAGAAATAAAAACCACCTTTTGAAAATAATTTAGAAAAACACCGGTTGATCTTGAGTATCACCTTTCAAAAAAAATACAAACGTGAAACATCGTTATCGAGACTTTGGAAAACCATTTCGCATTTGAGAAAAATGAGGACACTTTCTCTTAGTGGAAAACTTTCAGAATATTCGACCCTCGGGTCTAAGTAAAGGTGTTTATAAAACATTGAAAAATATCTCAAAACATTTTGGTCCTCGAGGTAGAAGAATTCGGAAACATATCGTGGCACCTTGGAAGTACCATGAGAAAACAATTCATTTTAAACGTACGTCTCGAAATTTATTTCTAGAATACTCAAGATTTTCAAAGATAATTCAATGGGCTAGAATGCCCAATAATCTCAGGTAATTACACGGAACATTATAGCGTTGTGGGTCCCGCACCGGAACCCACCAGGATAAAAACTATTTACAAAAACGCCAAAAGGGCCGATGACGGTAATATTTCAAAAACTCACAAAAGCCATTTACAAAATACTAAATACCGTCATAAGAATTTCGCCCAAACGATAAAGGCCATAATGTCAAAACTCGGTTAAGGGAATCGATTTTCAAAATAAAACTCGATCATGGATACCTTTTCGAAATCCATCAAGGTTTACAACTTCCACACCATACCACACCACCCGGTGGTTCAAAGATAAAACAATAATGTGCCCAGTTCTATACACATACTATATGCCACAAGTACTAAACACAATTATATTACACAATACTGTGTAAAGAAAATCATGCACCGCAATTAACTCACTAAGATAAAATCGAGATACACAGGTACTTCGCATAAAATAGGAGACTTACATCCACAGGTCGCACGGAGGTGACGGTCGCCCACGATACCAATCTCGTCCGACAACATAACCGACACATTGTGACTACGCACAACTCAACTTGTCACCTGATGACTCAAACGACATGACAACACCTTACTCGACAAATCACGACTTGACTCGACCCGACAGCCTAGGTTTCCGCAACCTAATCTCCGATACCATAAATGTAACACCCCAAAAACCGTATGGGAATATTACACGCCGTAAACCCTTTCCGCAAGGATCTACCAGGCTAAACGTCCATAAACAACCAAATGCTTGCCCGTCCAGGGTCAAACAATATAATAATACAGACCGTCAATGTCACTTACACATAAACACATAGACCGATGAGGTCACACAACTCTATCAACAGGACTGACTAACAACATTACCCACACAGGGGTCGAAATACAATACAGCGGAAGACTGAATCAACTCTAACAATACAACTAAACTCTACCAACTCTCAACTCTTGATTAGTATCGCAGCTCGTCATCCCCTTGTGCCAATCTGTGTTGCTCCCGAACACCGCATGTACACGGGCCTTGAGCAGGACATCCACCCCGAATACTGGGGTTAGTAAAACTCCTTTGTTTTACTAGTGCAAGTATCAAACCATACGAAATGTAACAAGCAAATAGCAACTACGAATTTAATACGGAAATCCATTATCAAAATGTTCCCGAGAAGTTTTAGAATTTCGAACTCAAGTAAGAGATATTTGAAAAGGAACACATCATCTCGAGGATTTTTAAAACAGAAATTCTTTTGGACCTCGAGTCCCAATTTACAAAACCTTTTCGAAAACATTAGGGCCTTAGCCCGATTCTCGTTTCAAAGCATACAAAATAATATATATCATTTTGAGTCCGAGATCCATATATAAAATGTTACCCGAACAATCTTGCTACACGATCATTGTTCGTACACATCATGTACCGAACTCGGAGACCTCGACGGACCTTACCCGACCACACACTGTTCGTACACATCATGTACCGAACTCCGAGGCCTCAACGGACCTTACCGGCCACACACACCGCTCGTACACATCATGTACCGAACTCCGAGGCCTCAACGGACCCTACCCGACCACAACATCGTTCGTACACATCATGTACCGAACTCCGCAGGCCTCGTCGACCCTACGGATCACACATCCTGTCCGTACACGTCATGTACCGGACTCCCGAGGCCTCGTCAGACCCTACCTGGATCACACACTTTGTTCGTACACATCATGTACCGAACTCCAGAGGCCTCGTCAGACCCTACCTGGAACACCCACACATCGACACGACACAATTCATAATCATTAAATGTCAAGCCATTCCACATTACAATGAAATGTACAATCAAGTATGTAAACCAAAACAACGCAAATATCATGATCATCACAACGACTCTTAACCAACATAACACACATTCGGTACACAATACATTGCACAACCACGTGTACAACCATCTCATATTTACATCGCAATCCTGCACAAATGGCACAACGCCGAACACGTATACCAATATATCACTATTATCACAAAGCCTTCAAATTTCGGAAAACACAACCAACTCATACGGAACATATTTACGGAGGCAAGCAAAATCGTTATACATATCATACGTAATTACTATTCACAAGATACAAGTCGTATAATAAGATACTTGCCTTAATAACCGCTACCAAACGCTCCGAAGAACACGGTTCGACCGGGAAGCTCGGACCCCGAAGAAGACAATGAACGGAAGGGTTTCGACTCGAGTTCTTCATAATAATTCGACCCTAACAACATAAATTCACAATTCATCGATCATACGAGGAAGAATAATCGTAGAACGCCCGAAAACCCCTCTATGACATTTTACCGGACACCTTCAAGGCGTCGGTCAAGAACTCGACCAAAACAACGAATCGATACGATCCAACCATGGGATAACAAGGGAAATGATACAATACATCTAAATAATCATCAATCCATCACAATCCTAAGTTAAATCGGATTAAACGGACGAAATCGAACAAAATACCCAAAATCCCCAAAATTAGATTTCTAGAAAATCTGACCTGATTCACTCGATCAAAGGATGTTATAGGATGGATGATTGATGATATGAACTCCAAAACTTCATGGATTTATTGAAAAACAACATCTCTCCATGATAGAAACAATCCCAGCCGCGGAAGAGAAGTAGAAGAAGGAGAAAAAATGGCGAAAAAACGACTGCTGGGCCTTAAATAGGCTGACAGACTCGACCGTGTCCGCCTGACATGGTCGTGGCGTGCAGTTGGCCAGCAGGGACTCGACCGTGTCATGCATGACACGGTCGCGGCGCGAAGGGGCCTACCGATAGTGACCTGTCCGCGGCGCTCGGCATTGACTCGACCGTGTCCGGGAACACGGTCGGGCCTCTTCCGGCTTATCCGGAAGAGTTCGCTGGCCGTGCTGCACGACACGGTCGGGTCTGAGGCGAGACTTGGCTTATCCGGACGAGTGCAGCACGGGCCGTGTCGGACGACACGGCCGAAGTTCGGCCGGCGTGATCGCCAATAACGAGCGGGTGAGCTAAAGCGACCATAACTCTCTCGTCCAGACTCCGATTGACTCACCGTTTGAACCATTGGAAAGCTAACTCGATGCTCTATAATATTGCAAAGATTCAGAATTTTTCGAGTTACCAAAAATTAATGGTGATCTAACAAAGTCGAACTCATACTTAGAAAAGTCGTTTAGTAATCCTGAATTCAACAAAACGACACCGAAACCCGAACCTGAATACGAACCGAAGATACGGTTACGAAGTACTCACAAAGACGAATCTAAGAGCTAGTAGAACACACGATTCCGACCACCCGAAGGCTCGAAATTCGACAACGGAAGGTAATTACCCCAAACTTTGGGAAATTACGAAAATGGTCCAAATGCCCGAAAATCACCATACGACAACGAATAATCAAACCGAAGCTCACAACACGTATAACAACGTTAAATGAACTTACCAAAATCCCCAAACGACAGTTTCGAACGAGATTCGCAAGAACCGAACTCAAGCGCGGAAAAGTCGTTAAAAAGCACGGAACTCAACAAAGCAGCACCGAAACGAACTCGGATGACAAAAAGTGCAGAATTAAATATTCTCCGAATGACGAAACGGTCAAAAGCGAGTCGTCAAAACGGACTTCGGCCGAAAAAAGAAATTTACCGAAAATCGAAAATTTGCGGATATTACACGTTGAGGCCTCCGGAGTTCGGTACATGATGTGTACGAACAGTGTGTGTGGCCGGGTAGGGTCCGTTGAGGCCTCCGGAGTTCGGTACATGATGTGTACGAACAGTGTGTGTGGCCGGGTAGGGTCCGTTGAGGCCTCCGGAGTTCGGTACATGATGTGTACGAACAGTGTGTGTGGTCCGGGTAAGGTCCGTCGAGGCCTCCGGAGTTCAGTACATGATGTGTACGAACATTGATCGTGTAGCAGTGATTGTTCGGGTAACATTTTAAATATGGATCTCGGACTCATAATGATATATTATTTAGTATGCTTTGAAACGAGAATCGGGCTAAGGCCCTAATGTTTACGAAAAGTTTTTGTAAATTGGGACTCGAGGTCCAAAAGAATTTCTACTTTAAGAATCCCCGAGATGATGTGTTCCTTTTCAAATATCTCTTATTTGAGTTCGAAATTCTAAAACTTCTCGGGAACATTTTGATAATTGATTTTCGTATTAAATTCATAGTTGCTATTTGCTTGTTACATTTCGTATGGTTTGATACTTGCACTAGTAAAACAGTGGAGTTTTACTAACCCCCGAGTATTCGGGGGGTGGATGTCTGTTTTGCGTCTAGGTACCTGCAGATTCAGGGGAGCAGTCACAGGATTGGCACAAGAGGATGACGAGCTGCGATACTAATCAAGAGTCGAGAGTTGGTAGAGTTTGGTTGTATTGTTAGAGTTCATTCAGTCTTCCGCTGTATTGTGTTTCTACCCCTGTGTGGGTAATGTTGTTAGTCAGTTCTGTTGATAGAGTTGTATGACCTCATCGGTCTGTGTGTTTATGTGTAAGTGACCTTAATGGTCTGTAATATTGTATTGTTTGACCCTGGCCGGGCAAGCATTTAGTCGTTTATGGATGTTTAGCCTGGTAGATCCTTGTGGAAGGGGTCTACGGCGTGTAATATTCCCATACGGTTTTGGGGATGTTACAACCGGTGGGCGAGGTCGTTCAGCGTCAAAGGGAACATTCGGCACCTGGTCGCGTCAGATGCCCCACACCCGGTCATGTAGATGTTGAACTTCCTCAGGTGCACTTGGGGGTCCGATCGCCCCTCGTACACGGGTGTTTGCGGGGGAGCGATCCTGTGCTGCACGGGGGCGAGCTCGATGTCGATCGCGAGCGGCTCGCTCGGCTCGGCGATCGTCTTCATGGCGCCTGCCCTGGATTGCAGGAGCGCCTTCATGTCGTCGATCTGACGTTGCATCGCAGCCATCGCCGTGGCTCGGTCGCTTGCAGATCGGCTTTGGGAGCGGGATGTCACGGGGTTATACTTGCATCTCGCTAAGTCCTCTCCGTGCGGCACTATCTTAGGTTGTCTCAAGCCTAAGTAGTAAGCCTATCAACACACACAAGATTACTAGGAAGGAAGTAAGGAAGTGCTTGGGGAAGGTTTTCTCTTATTGCACTGTAGCAAATCAGCTTTCTCAAGATGAGTTACAAATGAGCCTCAAGGGGGTATTTATACTAATCCTCCTAGGCTAACAAATTACCAACAAAACATCACTATTCCAAGTATTTACAAGAATGCCATCATCTAGAATGATCTATACAATTCTAAACAATTCTAAGAAGTCTTCTTGGAGTCCCCAGACCCCTCTGGAACGTCCGGCCCGACCCGGCCCGAAGTGTCCCGGCCCGGCCCGGCCAAGGCCCGATTCGGCCCGTAGCAACCCGACCCGATTTCTGACCTTCTGGAACCCTCTTTGACCTTATGGAGTTGATTGGTCTCCATCTTGATGCTTCTAGGGTCTTCTTTCTGGATAGTGGGTTCCTCGGCTTTTCAATGTCTACTGCTGTCACAAGGCTTTTTCCGTCTAAGCCTATTATAGGGGGGGGTAGTCCTCCGTGAGATTGACCGGGTCCATGTACGCGCGCGAGCATGCTGCGCGCCCGTCCGGCAGGCTTCGGCCGGACGCCGGTAGATGCATGCTGCCTTAAGGTGGGGCGTGACATTCTCCCCCACCAAAGTCGTGACCGTCCTCGGCACGATGCTGTCCCGATATTCTTCAATCTTCTGCCGGAATTGCCATAGGTGATCCTCATGTTCCCAGCTATTTTCAGCGTCTGGGAGTCCCTTCCAATGCACAAAGAACTCGGTGTATGGGGCCACGCCCCTTCGTCGAACGTCCCGATGTGAAATGATCTCGGCTACTTCCTTGTCGAAGGAAGTAATCACGGAAGTCGGTGCTCGATGTGACTGAGCTCGGCCCGGATCCTCCATGTCCTGATGGTAAGGCTTCAGTTGGCTGACATGGAAGACCGGGTGTATCTTCATCTTCGGCGGAAGTTCCACTCGATAGGAAACTGTCCCAACACGCCGCTCGATCTTGTAGGGTCCTCGTATCTTCGGATAAGTCCCTTATGCACACCCGAAATGCTTTAAATTGCTGCGGAGAAGTTTCACCATAACTAAGTCGCCTTCGTTGAACTCGACCGCTCGTCGCTTGAGATCGGCCCATTTCTTTATCTTCTTGTTGCCTTGTCCAAGGATGCTCGCCAAGTCCGATTCCTCTGTAATGACTTAGCAAAGGTATATCTTTGCGGACTCGCCCGTGTATCCGGTGGCAATGTTGTTCGTTGTCGCCGGTTGTCTCCTAGCGAGCTCGAATGGGCTGCGTCCGTTGATTCACTCTTTTCCGGAAGTTGTATGAGAATTGGGCCGTGTCTAAGAGTTTGGCCTGATCCGTGATTGGCACTCACATAGTGCCGCAAGTAGCACTCAAGCGGTGCGTTAACTCGTCTCGTCCGCCCGTCCGTCTGTGGGTGGAAACTTGTTGAGAATGCTAAGTTCGAGCCCAATAGCTTGAAAAGTCTCGACCAAAACTTTCTGTGAAACGTGGGTCTCGGTCACTCACGATTGTCCTTGGAATGCCCCAATATTTTACCACATGCTTTAAGAACAACTTGGACGTCTCAGAGCCGTACGCCCGGTCTTTGGAATAAAGGTTGCGTATTTTGAGAACACGTCCACCACAACTATGATCGACCCGTACCCATCCGATTTAGGCAAAGCCGAAATGAAGTCCATTGAAACGCTTTCAAAAGGGTGTTCCGGTATGGGCAAGGGTTGAAGTAGTCCACCAGGTTGTTGTTGCTCCACCTTGTCTTGTTGGCATACAAGACATGTCCGGACGTATGCCTCAACGTCCTCACGCATCCTGGGCCAAAAGTAAGAATTGTCAATCAAAGCCATTGTACGGTGCATACCTGGGTGTCCAGCCCATAGTGTGTCGTGGCATTCCTTCATGATGTCCCTCCGTAAGTTTCCCCATTTGGGCACGTACAAACGATTGCCTTTGGTAAAGAGTAGCTCGTCTCGTTCCCAGAACCGTCTTGTCTTGCCACTCCTGGCAAGTTGCATGATGTTTTCTGCGAAAGGGTCCTGCCTCAGTCCCTCGCGTATGCGGTCCTTGATGCTTCCTTCGGCCTTGGTCAAGGCTGCAAGCTCGGCCTTCCGGCTTAATGCATCGGCTACTCGGTTAAGTACTCCCGGTTTATACTCCAGGGTATAATCGAACTCAGCTAGGAATTCCTGCCATCTTGCTTGCTTTGGCGTGAGCTTCTTACAGGTTTGAAAATAACTTGTGGCTACGTTGTCTGCTCGTACCACAAACTTGCTCCCAAGTAAATAATGCCTGTGCTCTAAGGCAATGAACCACGGCGGTCATTTCCTTCTCATGTACCGAGTACCGTCTCTCGGTGTCATTCAATTTTTCGCTCATAGGCAACGGATGCCCTAGCCGCATCAAAACTCCTCCGATGGCATAATCGATGCATCGGTCGAACCTCATATGCCTTGGCATGGTCAGCAAGGCAAGAATCGGCTGCCCGTCACTTTGCCTTTGAGTCGCTCAAAGGCCTCTCGGCACTTATCCGTCCACTCCCATTTGTGGTCCTTCTTCAATAGGTCCGTCAATGGTGCTGCTATCCGAGAGTATCCCTCGATGAACTTCCGGTAGTAGTTCACGAGTCCCAGAAATGATCGGAGTTGGGTTACGCTGGTCGGCGGCTCCCAATATCGAACGGCTTTTACTTTGGCCTCGTCCATCATAATGCGTCCATCCTTGATACGGTGGCCCAGAAAAGTCACTTCCTGTTGGGCGAATGAACACTTCTCCAACTTTGCATAAAGTTCATTGTCCCGCAATGCTTGGAACACCTGTCGAAAGTGTTCTACATGCTCCTCCATCGATGATGAGTAAATGACAATATCGTCCAAATAAACGACAACAAACTTGTCTATGTATGGCTGAAATACCTTGTTCATCAGTGTGCAAAAGGTCGCTGGGGCATTTGTAAGCCCGAACGGCATCACAAGGAAATCAAACAAACCATACCTGGTCGCCATGGCTGTCTTGGGTTCGTCTCCTTCGGCTATCCGGACCTGCCAATATCCGGATCTTAGGTCGATTTTTGAAAAGTATTTGGCACCTCCCAGTTGGTCGAACAACTCTCCAATGAGTGGAATGGGATACTTGTTGCGAACCGTCAGCTTGTTGAGTGCCCTATAGTCCACGCACATACGTAAGGATCCATCATGCTTCTTTTGGAACAAAACGGGGGATCCATAAGGAGATTTGGATGGTTGGATCATTTTGGAATCCAACAACTCTTTCAATTGTTTCTGCAGCTCCTTAAGTTCGGGTGGAGACATCCTATAAGGTGTCCTCGAAGGTGGTTTCGCATCGGAAATAAGTTCAATTTTATGGTCCACATCCCGTCTGGGCGGCAACTTCTTAGGTAGTTCCGCGGGCATCACGTCCTGGAACTCCTCCAAAACGGCTTGAACTTCCTTTGGTACATCCTTGCCTTCAATATTGTTTTCATCATCAGGAACGTAAAATGCAGCGAAGGTCTCTTCCTGCTTCCGAAGGCCTCGACTAAGTTGCATGGCTGAAAGGGTGTCTGTCCCCTTCGCTTCCCTCCTGGCCGGAATGGCCTGTGTCCTGTCGGAGTCCAAAATGACTAAGGAATCTGAAAATGGCAGAATGCAAGCCCGTACCTGATCGAACCATTGTAACCCAAGAACCAAATCATAGTCATCCATGGTCACTACAGTGAAGGTGATCATTCCCTGCCAGTCACCTATCTTTGCTTTCACTCCTCGTGCTTCGCCGGTCACCGGTTTAGCATGGGTGTTCACTGTCTTGATCGATCCATTAGTTGGAGTGACGGTAAGTCGTAAGACTTTGGCTACGCCGTCCCGCATGAAATTGTGCGTAGCTCCTGTATCCACTAAGGCTTTGATGTGTGTGCCTCCGATCAAGGCATCCACGAACATAGACCCCTTTCTGGGTCCCTTCGCCGGCTCCACAACGGCTTTGACAGCATTGAGCAAACTCAATGAGCCCATATGCGCACCATCCGCAACCTCGGTCTCCGTGGTCTCTTGCATGGCTGCGACCTTCTTCCTCCGAAGTGGGCAATCGTACTTCATGTGAGAGGTACTATGACAAATGTGACAACCTATCGGCTTATCGCTCGCCCACCGCCGCTTGCCCCAGTATTTGTTCGGCCTGAACCTTGATGGGCGGTCTCCCCCACCTTTGCCTTTATCTGTGCGGTAAGTCCTTGGCTTGTCGCTGGTCTTCAACTCCCGTAAGCCCTCGGCCACAGCAATGGCGGTCGCCACATCCTGAACATTGCGCCTTTCCAATTCTTGCCTCGCAAAAGGCTTGAGTCCATCCATAAATGCAAACAGCTTGTTGGTCGCCGTCAAGCTTGGTATCTCCAAAGACAATTTCTTGGAACTCCTTGACATAGTCTTTGATAGTGCGAGTGTGGCCGAGTCTCTTGACTGCCCGAGCCTCGAACTCCACATTCTCGGGATAGAATTGCCTCTTCAATTCGGCCTTGAAGTCTTCCCAGGAAGCCATCCCGCACGCACCACTCTCAATGTCACCGCTTGTCCGCCACCACAAGACGGCCGTGTGTCGCCAAGTACAAAGGCGCCGTCCGCAACTTGGTGTCATCATCCCGAATGTTTGAGGCACCAAAGTATTGCTCTAGGTTCCATAAGAAATTGTCAATCTCCTTGGCGTTTCTCGATCCGTTGAACTTCCCAGGCCTTGGGATGTCAATTCGTGCGGGTGTCGCACCCACATGTCCTTCTCCGTTGGCAATCGCCCTTTTTACTGTTGCCATCTCCGTCTTGAGAACCTCCATGCTCTCTTGCATGGCTAGGATCATGGCCCGAAAATCGGCCAACTCCTTCTTCATGTCCCCATCACAAGCATTGATAGTAGAAAGAACCTGGTTGTGCAGCTCCTCACCAGCTTCTTCTAAGTCATCCACCCTCCTCGCAACATCATCATAGACCTCCTCCAGTCGAGTCACTCGGCTGTCCATGGCAGCAATCCGGTCGACAGACTTGTCTCTGCCCTTCTTGGTCTTCTCCGCCTGAGTGTTGGGTTGGGTAACGTCGGATGATTGTGCCATCTTACTCCTTGCACGATCAGCTAGCAATCTTCGAAAATCTACCTTGGTTGTCTCAACCTTGCTCCGATACCAACTGTCACGGGGTTATACTTGCGTCTCGCTAAGTCCTCTCCGTGCGGCACTATCTTAGGTTGTCTCAAGCCTAAGTAGTAAGCCTATCAACACACACAAGATTACTAGGAAGGAAGTAAGGAAGTGCTTGGGGAAGGTTTTCTCTTATTGCACTGTAGCAAATCAGCTTTCTCAAGATGAGTTACAAATGAGCCTCAAGGGGGTATTTATACTAATCCTCCTAGGCTAACAAATTACCAACAAAACATCACTATTCCAAGTATTTACAAGAATGCCATCATCTAGAATGATCTATACAATTCTAAACAATTCTAAGAAGTCTTCTTGGAGTCCCCAGACCCCTCTGGAACGTCCGGCCCGACCCTGCCCGAAGTGTCTCGGCCCGGCCCGGCCAAGGCCCGATTCGGCCCGTAGCAACCCGACCCGATTTCTGACCTTCTGGAACCCTCTTTGACCTTCTGGAGTTGATTGGTCTCCATCTTGATGCTTCTAGGGTCTTCTTTCTGGATAGTGGGTTCCTCGGCTTTTCAATGTCTACTGCTGTCACAAGGCTTTTTCCGTCTAAGCCTATTATAGGGGGGGTAGTCCTCTGTGAGCTTGGCCGGGTCCATGTACGCGTGCGAGCATGCTGCGCGCCCGTCCGGCAGGCTTCGGCCGGATGCCGGTAGATGTCTGCTGCCTTAAGGTGGGGCGTGACAGGGAGCCGAGGCGATCGTGTACCGATCTCCGGACTCCGCTGCTGCCGACCTCGGCAATTTGGCGAGGTGGAGCTAGACGGCTGGGCTGCCTTGTGGGAGCTGGGTAGGCCGAGCTCCTGGTGACGGACTCAAACTCCGTCGTCTCGTAGCTGGGGCCGGACCGCCTCGGTCGCCAGGTCGGGTCACTGCCCAGGCGATCGAAGACAGAGGTGCCCCGGCTGCCGAGCGCCTCTTCTTGCGGACGAGAGCCTCCTAGCGATCGCTCGGCCAGTAACGCCTTGAGCTTCCGCTTGGACTTCCGACGGGAGGCCGAGGGGGTGATAGCAGGAGGCGCGTCGAGAGCACTTCGTCGCTCCTGTAGGACGGCCATGACCTCGTCGATCTGTTCCTTGGTTCGGAGCTGATCGAGCGAGAGGCTCGGGCCGCCGCCCAGGGATGGGATCGAGCATCTCTGACCGCGGCGGCTGCCTTCCACCCTCGGCTGCGGCTCGGACTGGGACGGAATGGGGTCCGGGCCGGTCCGGCTTTCTTCGACGCGGAGGCGAAAGACATGATTTCTGATATATTTCTTTGAAGTGCAGTGAGTGTCACTTCAAGTATCTGCCCCGAGAACAGTGAGTGTTCTTCGGGACGGTAGGTATAAAAATTTGAGGGTTGGAGCCCTTCCTCTAGCGCCAATTGTTGTTGCCCAAAATATTTATCCGAAGATTAATACTGCTGGAAGACGGACAACAAACAACAATTTGCGGGAGCACTTCCGAGAGAAGATAAATAATACAAGATTTGCCGGGTTTGTTAGGCCCGGGCTTGAATGCTCTCGCGAGATGATATTAATACAAATATTCGTGGATACAAGTATTAATGAGAGAAATCTAAATACAATGAGTGTAAAAAGACTCTGTTAATCCGGCTCTTGAGCGAAGCTCGGTGTTCTTCGTCCCTGCCGATCGTCTGCTGGATGAGAGAGGCCGGGAGAAGAAGTACCGAATGATAGCTGTTGCCAAGAGTTGGAGATAGCCAAGTGCTGGGTGTTTTGCTTCTGTATTGCGTGAAATCCGAAGGAAGTTGAAGTTCTGGAGCCTTTTCTGTGGTAAAAGTTCCGTCCTTGGACAAGTGTAGGGAGCCGTGTATTTATAGTGGCAGCCGAGTCTTGTCCTTTGGTGGGCGATCGCCTTCCGGCCATTATAATAATGGGGCGATCGTCTGCCGGCCAATATTATAATGGGGCGACTGTCCCCGATTCACATGGGCTGTCGGCCTAAAGTCCAAGGTAGGTGCTGGCGCCAGCTGGGCGGTCCAATGAGGAGCCAGCACGCGTCCAGAGTCAATGTCACATGTCGTCCTACTGACAACTTTCGGCGGAATCACTGTCACATGCGGCCCTACTGACAACTTTCGGCGGCTTGTCGGCTGGTGGAGAGATTCTGCCAGGCTGTGGTTAATGATCCGAGATTCGCGGATCTTCTCTCGGTTCTTGCACGTGGTGCCAGCCTTGAGACTCGACCTTTGCCGACTGGATGGCCATCGGCCCTGATCGACATGAGGCGGTCGTCCCTAGCTGGTCATCAGAGGTCGCCATCGGCCAGTTGCTGAGGGTCGGCATCGGTCGGTCACCAAGGGTCGGTCGGCAGGTGCCGAGAGGGGATCGCCTCCAGTCGGTCGCCAGGAGTCGGTCGCCGAGTACCGAGAGACGATCGTATTTGATGTCGATCGCTCGGCACCGGGACTTGTCCTGGGACCTTCGGTTTGGCCGATTTAGCTTGTCCGCTGGGTTAAGGCTCGGCCGCCTGGTCGCTGGTCGGCAGTTCTGCCTCGGCTGCTCGGCAGTGACTCGGTCGCCCGATCTCCGAGGCGATCGCCGGTCGGAGAGTGTTAATTCTTGACACAACACGGGGGTTAGCAAAACTCCACTGTTTCGCTAGTGCAAGTATAAAGTGCAAATACGAGCCATACACAACACATTCCGAGAATACAACAAAAGACTTCCCGAGATATATTTAGTTAAAAATAGTTCAAGTCTTGAAAGTAGAAACGAATCAAGTAAGCACTTTGAAAACACTTTCAAATCTCGGGAGTTTTGAAAACATTAGAAATTGAAAAGTTCTTAATTCCTCGAAAGCCATTTAGGGTCACAGCCCCAAAGTTCTTTTTTCCAAAATGCAAATCCGTTAACAAAACGCGGGGTCCACGACCCAACCATTACGGTCACAAAACACAGGGTCCACGACCCGATCATCCACTTCAATTCACTTACAAGTGCACATTACACATAACACATTATTCTTATGCCATTCTAGCCAAGCACCAAGACTCGATATATAATGTCTCTCGACCCCGAGGACAAAGCATTGTGATACTCCGGACAATATCACAATTAACGAAAACATCAACGTCATCCTCAAGATGAAAACCACAACTGGTAACCCGCGGCCGGTGTAATACCCGTGTATTTTGTGAGTGTTATTTTGGATGTATTTTGTGGTATTGTGGTTATTTGGACCGTATATATTGATGATTGACCTTGGCATATTGATGGCTGATTATTGTTGGGTTCCGTGATTCTCGGATTGTGCCTGCTTTTAGCCGGACTTCTTGCGAATTTAAATTTGGAAAATAGCGCTTAGCGCACGCTAAGATCGTATGTCTAGCGCACGCTAACTGTGTTCGAGTAGCGCACGCTACTCTTGTGCAATAGCGCGTTAGGCCTACCGACGTAAGCTCGACTCGAATGAGGCGTTAGCGTACGCTATGGACGGACTAACGACGCTATTTCGATGTACTAGCGCACGTTACTTGTATGATAGCGTGCGCTAGGATGTCGTCGGTGAGGACAAACGTTTCGACTGCAGGTACTTGCAGGTAGCGCACGCTCTGTATGGAGTTAGCGCGCTAGTATCAATCGGTAGCGCGCTAACAGATAGTTCGGCAGACGCTACGGAGCTGGCAGAAAGTTCGACCGCTTTTTCTTCAACATGCACCGCCCTCGGCTCGTTAGCGCACGCTAAGCTCGTAGCCGTAGCGTGCGCTAATACCTCCCGATATATATGGGGGTAGGTTCCGAAACGTCATTTTTAACCACTTCCTCTTCCCTTCGGCGGCTGGGCGATTTGGAGTGTAGTTAGACGTGGTTTTTCACCCGTTTTCACCATCCAACAACATTTTCGTGTTCCTAAGCTCAATCTAACAATATTTCATCCAAAGGTATCATCCAAATCAAGGTAAGATTGTTCAATCCCTAGTTTTTGGAATTTTGAGGGTTTTGTTTAGATCTCGTCATTCTAGTCCGTTTTAAACCTTGAATTGGGTCGATTATGATTGTGAAACCATAATCCCTTGTTTTTCTTGAAGTCTACGGATTTCGTTTGGAGTTCCCACCTATTGATTTGAGTATGAACAACTCTGCCTTAGTAGTGTTTGATAGTTTGTCCCTAAGAGTAGAGTTTGAAGGGAATCCCTTCCATTTCCGTGGTCCGTGTTTTGATTCCATATTTCGATGTGTTAGGATCGAATCGTTGAAGGAAGTTCGGACCGTACATTCATCCGTTCGCCGTTTCTTGTGTCGTTCAAATTGAGGCAAGTACTTTGATTGTGTTTATCGTACTTCGTGTGAATATGTAAAAATGGAATTTGTGCCAATTGTTGATCGAGTGTGTGTGAGCCGAGTAAAACCGGTGAGGGTCCCCTGGGTCCTAGAGCCGCGTATCCCTACGGATCACTCGGTTGGGCTATACACTGTGGAGGGCCCGACGAGGTGTCTCCGGGGTGTGTATCTTGGCCGAGAGGTACAGGGCCGGTATAGCTCGGGAGGTTGTTTTGTGATGATGACTGATGTGGTATTCGGAATATCCGTGATGGCACTATGATTTTCTCGTGGTTTTTGTTGATTATTCACTTGTTGTACATATTCTAGAATCATTGTACTTGCACTGCTTCTTGACCCCCTTTTGGGGTGGATATACTTTTGTGTATTCAGGTACAGGTCCAGTGGGAGGACTAGCACAGGACGGACACGAGCTTGGTGGGCAGCATTGATATCGTGCATTATTTTGAGTTGATGGTCATATGGTCATGGTCAAAGTCGTGTTTTGGTTTTGTACTCGCGCGGGTACTGTCCGGTGTTGTATGTCATGTCATTATTAATGGTTAATGATGTTGTTGTATTCCCGTGGTGAACGGTCATATTAGTTATGATTCCGCGGGATGATATGTTGTTTGGTATTGTGATGCATGTTATGTTGAAATTGAAGTTGGTTTTGAATGTATGAACATTTATGTTTGTCGTATATAATGTGTTTTATTTGGGTCTAAGCCTGGTAGGTCCTCCAAAAAGGATCCACGGCGTTGTAATATCTCCGTAAATCATGGGGGTGTTACAGAATATGGTATCAGAGCCTAGGTTTATGGATACCTAGGTTGTCGGTGTTTTGGGTCTATTAAATTGAGTCAGTTGTTATCTACGATATCATTGGCATGCTACCACCTCGTGTTGCCTGTGTTGGAAGACTCTTCGGATGTTGGTTGTTTCTTTCCTTCGGAAATAATTACCTTAATATTGTGCAATCTATTATTGTAATCATTTCCTTGTTGAATCATTCTTACTCTTCAGTATGCCGAGAGGTAGAGCTATCCGTCAACGTGGTCGTGGTAGAGGCCGTGGCAGAGTGGTAGTGTCTCGAGTCCGAGAGGTCCGCTTGAATCGGCATCTCGCTCGCGACTAGGTCGGACCCGATTCCTTCGGGAGGTTCGAATGGAGGCTCGGAGGCCGAGGTGCCTAACGTTCTTCAACAAGTTGTAACACAAGTGCACCAACCGGCACAAGTGGTGCAGAATATTAATACCGGCAGGACGGTTGAGGATCGATGGCTTCAAGAAGTTATGAAGATGAACCCTCCTGCATTTGATGGTTCCGGTGATGCGAACAATTGGGATCATTGGTTAGTTGAGTGGAGAAGATCTTTGACGGTATTGGTTGTCCTGCCAAGACAAAGTCCCGATTGCTCAATATCTCGACAGCTTGATGACGCTTGACCGGTGGCGAATGTTAAGCCCAAGGACCGTGATGTCACTTGGGAAGAATTTAAAGAATTGATGGAAGCTCAAGATTGTCCAAGCACGGTTCACTAGCAAGAGTCGTGAGTTCTTGAGCTCAACCCAAGATGTTTCTATTTACGAAGCAATCAAGACATACAACAAGCTTAGTGTATGTCCAAGATCGAGTTAAGGATGAGATAGACAAGATACTTCATTTCGATGCAAGGATGAAACCGAGGTCCGAAAGTATATGGCGGGCCTTGGGTGTACTACTTTGAGAGAATATCGGGATAGAGCACTTGCTTATGAGATGGTGTCGATTCCGGTTCCAGCAGTTTGAGCTCGAAGAAACCAAAATTTTCCGGTAGTTTCCGAGGCGGTGGATCGCGTAGGCCTCAATCTTCTATGCAATCTTCTGCCGGTTCCCCTCGGCCTAGTGGAGGAATGCCGAGGGTTTGTTTTAATTGTGGAAATCCGGGACATGTCGGCTTCGCCGCACTTCGCCCCATTGATTGTTTTAAGTGTGGGAAGTGTGGTCATCGCGCGTTATATTGTGAGTCGGTGGGCGAATATTTTCTAAACAGTCTCCTACCCCGGCTGGCACAGTTACGGGTCATCCAACTCCGAGTGTCGGACGCGGCAGTGGCAGAGGTAAAACCGAGCATAAGGATGCATCTAGCATTGGATCAGCCCCACCCCGATTGTATGAGATGAGGCGGACTGATGACGTAGGGACTGCCACTACGTCAGGTATTGTTTATATTTCGATGCACCCGGTAGATGTATTGTTTGATTCTGGAGCTACTCATTCTTTTATATCATTATCTTGTGTGAATCGTTTGGGCCTAGACGGTCTCTCTACATGTGAACCTTTTATTGTTGGGTTGCCAAGTGGGGAAAGGATAGTTGGGGATCAAGAGATCGCCAATTGTCCTGTAACCATTGGGAGTAAAGATTGGTCATCCGATTTGATTGTGATCGATATGATGGGAGAGGATTTAATCCTCGGTGATGATTGGTTAAATCGGCATGGAGCGATAGTAGATTATCGTCGGAAGATAATTTCGATAGTCGCGCCGGATGGTATCAACACGCTTTTGAAGGGCAAAACCTCGTACTTCGGGAAGTTTATTCGAGCCATGAAAGCGATGAAATTATTGCGACAAGGTTGTACCGATTATTGGTGTTACGCATTAAAGTCTGAAGTTGGCGGAGTACGCTTATCCTCTGCTCCAGCTTGTGAATGAATTTCCGACGTATTTAGGATGATTTGCCGGGATTGCCACCACATCGTGAAGTAGAGTTCGTCATCGAACTAGAGCCCAATGCGGCGCCAATATCCAAAGGCACCGCATGAATGGCCCCATCGGAAATGTTAGAATTGAAGAAACAATTGGGTGAATTGTTGGACAAAGGTTATATTCGCCTAGTGTGTCTCCATGGGGTGCACCGGTATTGTTTGTACGAAAGAAAGATGGGTCCTTACGGCTATGTATTGACTATCGTGAGTTGAATAAACTCACTATTAAGAACAAGTATCCGTTGCCAAGAATCGATGATCTATTTGATCAATTACAAGGGGCTACGGTTTTCCAAGATTGATTTGAGGTCGATATTACCAACTCCGAATTCGAGATTCGGATATTCCTGTGTCAAGATTTTGGATGAGGTATGGGCATTACGAATTCGTAGTTATGCCATTCGGTTTAACAAATGCTCCGGCGGCCTTCATGCAACTTATGAACAAAACTTTTATCGAATATCTCGATAAATTTGTAGTGGTGTTTATCGACGATATATTAATCTATTCCAAAAGTGAGACGGAGCATGCCGAACACTTGAGAATCACGTTGAGTATTTTAAGGGCTGATAAGCTTTATGCTAAATTTTCTAAGTGCGAGTTCTGGCTTAAAGAAGTTTCTTTTCTGGGACACATCATCTCAGCCGATGGTATTCGTGTAGACCCTCAAAAGGTTGAAGCAGTCTTAGCTTGGGAGCCTCCACGGAATGTTAAGGAAGTTCGGAGTTTTCTAGGATTAACGGGCTATTATCGTCGATTTGTTGAAGGATTCTCGAAAATTGCTCGACCGCTCACCCTATTATTGCATAAGACACAGAAATTTGAGTGGAGTGATGAGTGTCAGAAGAGTTTTGATGAAATTAAAAAGCGGTTGACTACGTCTCCGATCCTATCCTTACCACAAGGAACGGAAGGTTTCGTTATTTATAGTGATGCTTCTAAACAAGGATTAGGATGTGTATTGATGCAAAATGAGAGAGTAGTGGCTTATGCGTCTCGACAATTAAAGCCATACGAGATGAATTATCCTACTCATGATCTTGAGTTAGCCGCTGTGGTGTTTGCGTTGAAAATTTGGAGGCATTACTTTTATGGTTCTTCTTGTCGAGTGTATACGGATCATAAGAGCTTGAAGTACATATTTACGCAGAAGGAACTAAATATGCGTCAGCGGCGATGGTTGGAACTGCTTAAAGATTATGTTCTTGACATTCTTTACCATCCGTGTAAAGCAAACGTCGTTGCCGATGCGTTAAGCCGCAAGTCGATCGTGTTGCAAAAGTTGGAACTACTTACCATTCAACCGAAGCTTAGACGAGAGTTGATTGATATGGAAATTGAAGTTTGGCCTCACGTAACTCAAGGAGTTGCGTTTCCTTGAGATTACATCCTCCGTAATGGAAGATATTAAGTCCAAGCAGTTAGATGATCTCTCAATTACGGCAATGGGAAGACAGCAGTGTTAGAGGAAAAGCTCCTCGATACTTAATCGATGAAGACGGAGTTCTTCGATTTCGAGGAAGAACTTGTGTACCTAATCGGGATGATCTCAAACAGGTAATTTTGAATGAAGCAAATTCTACTCCGTACTCGATTCATCCGGTATGAGTAAAATGTATAAGGACTTGAAGAAAAACTTTTGGTGGCCGAACATGAAGAAAGATGTAACAGAGTTCGTGATGAAATGCTTGACTTGTCAGCAGGTTAAAGCGGAACATCGAGACCCGCCGGTAAATTGCAATCGCTACCAATTCCGAATGGAAGTGGGAAGATATAGCGATGGATTTTATTGTGGGAATGCCAAAGACGCGAATCGGAGTGAATATGATTTGGGTAATTGTTGATCGGCTAACCAAATCCGCACACTTTACGGGAATTAGAGATATTTGGGGACCGGAGAGGTTAGCTCGGTTATTCATTGGAGATTGTGAGACTCCATGGTACCCCAAAGAGTATAGTGTCCGATCGCGATGGGCGTTTTGTGTCGCATTTCGCAAGCAAGACATCGAGCACTCGGTACCAAATTGAATTTCAAAGACCGCTTATCATCCCCAGACGGACGGACAGTCAAAGAGGACGATCCAAACGCTAGAAGACATGTTGAGGGCTTGCGCGTTGGATTGGAAAGAAGATTGGGAGACTCATTTACCATTGATTGAATTTGCGTACAATAACAGTTGGCATAGTTCGATTGGGATGGCTCCGTTTGAAGCATTATACGGAAGACGGTGTAGATCGCCAATCTGTTGGGATGAGCCATACGAGTTACTTGGAGTAGAACCGGACTTGGTGGTTCAAACACAGGAAAAAGTCGCAATTATTCGGCAAAGGTTGTTGACTGCTCAGAGTCGACAAAAGTCATATGCCGACGTTCGTCGTCGACCGTTAGAGTTCCAGGCGGGAGACCATGTGTTGTTGAAAGTATCGCCGACTCGTGGAGTTCTTCGGTTTGGTAAGAAGGGGAAGCTTAGTCCTCGTTATATTGGCCCCTTCGAGATCCTGGACAAGGTAGGCGATGTAGCTTATCGACTAGCATTACCTCCGACGCTTAGTCATGTTCATAATGTGTTTCATGTTTCACAACTGCGTAAGTATGTTCCCGATCCTACCATGTTATTGATTATCAAGAGATTGAGATTAGTGATGATGTTACGTATGAAGAACAACCGGTAACCATACTAGAGAGACGAGTGAAACAATTGCGACGGAAAGTGATTCCGTTAGTAAAGGTCCAATAGTCTAAGCATGGAATTGAGGAGGCCACGTGGGAGACCGAGGAGAGTATGCGTGCCCGATACCCCGAACTTTTTGTATCTTAAGTTTCGGGACGAAACTTCTTTTTAGGGGGTAAGGGTGTAATACCCGTGTATTTTGTGAGTGTTATTTTGGATGTATTTTGTGGTATTGTGGTTATTTGGACCGTATATATTGATGATTGACCTTGGCATATTGATGGCCGATTATTGTTGGGTTCCGTGATTCTCGGATTGTGCTCGTTTAGCGGACTTCTTGCGAATTTAAATTTGGAAAATAGCGATTAGCGCACGCTAAGATCGTATGTCTAGCGCACGCTAACTGTGTTCGAGTAGCGCACGCTACTCTTGTGCAATAGCGTGTGTTAGGCCCTGACAGTAAGCTCGACTCGAATGAGGCGTTAGCGACGCTATGGACGGACTAACGACGCTATTTCGATGTACTAGCGCACGTTACTTGTATGATAGCGTGCGCTAGGATGTCGTCGGTGAGGACGAACGCTTCGACTGCAGTACTTGCAGTAGCGCACGCCATCAGTATGGAGTTAGCGCGCGCTAGTATCAATCGGTAGCGCGCTAACAGATAGTTCAACAGACGCCACGTGAGCTCGGCAGAAAGTTCTGATCGCTTTTTCTTCAACGATGCACCGCTCGGCTCGTTAGCGCACGCTAAGCTCGTAGCCGTAGCGTGCGCTAATACCTCCCAAGATATATATGGGGGTAGGTTCCAAACGTCATTTTCACCTCTTCCTCTTCCTTCGGCGGCCGGGCGATTTGGAGTGTAGTTAGACGTGGTTTTTCACCCGCTTTCACCATCCAACAACATTTTCGTGTTCCTAAGCTCAATCTAACAAGATTTCATCCAGTTGTATCATCCAAATCAAGGTAAGATTGTTCAATCCCTAGTTTTTGGAATTTTGAGGGTTTTGTTTAGATCTCGTCATTCTAGTCCATTTTAAACCTTGAATTGGGTCGATTATGATTGTGAAACCATAATCCCTTGTTTTTCTTGAAGTCTACGGATTTCGTTTGGAGTTCCCACCTATTGATTTGAGTATGAACAACTCCGCCTTAGTAGTGTTTGATAGTTTGTCCCTAAGAGTAGAGTTTGAAGGGAATCCCTTCCATTTCCGTGGTGTTGTGTTTTGATTCCATATTTCGATGTGTTAGGATCGAATCGTTGAAGGAAGTTCGGACCGTACATTCATCCGCTCGCCGTTTCTTGTGTCGTTCAAATTGAGGCAAGTACTTTGATTGTGTTTATTGTACTTCGTGTGAATATGTAAAAATGGAATTTGTGCCAATTGTTGATCGAGTGTGTGTGAGCCGAGTAAAACTGAGGGTCCCACGGGGTCCTAGTCGCGTATCCCTACGGATCACTCGGTTGGGCTATACACTGTGGAGGGCCCGACGAGGTGTCTCTGGGGTGTGTATCTTGCCGAGAGGTACAGGGCGGTATAGCTCGGGAGGTTGTTTTGTGATGATGACTGTGATGTGGTATTCGGAATATCTGTGATGGCACTATGATTTTGTGGTTTTTGTTGATTATTCACTTGTTGTACATATTCTAGAATCATTGTACTTGCACTGCTTCTTGACCCCTTTTGGGGTGGATATACTTTGTGTATTCGTGCATGTGTCCAGTGGGAGGACTAGCACAGGACGGACACGAGCTTGGTGGGCAGCATTGATATCGTGCATTATTTTGAGTTGATGGTCATATGGTCATGGTCAAAGTCGTGTTTTGGTTTTGTACTCGCGCGGGTACTGTCCGGTGTTGTATGTCATGTCATTATTAATGGTTAATGATGTTGTTGTATGTTGTTGCCCAAAATATTTATCCGAAGATTAATACTGCTGGAAGACGGACAACAAACAAATGCGGGAGCACTTCCGAGAGAAGGTAAATAATACAAGATTTGCCGGGTTTGTTAGGCCCGGGCTTGAATGCTCTCGCGAGATGTTATTAATACAAATATTCGTGGATACAAGTATTAATTAGAGAAATCTAAATACAATGAGTGTAAAAAGACTCTGTTGATCCGGCTCTTGAGCGAAGCTAGGTGTTCTTCGTCCCGCCGGTGATCTGCTCGAGGAGAAAAGGCCGGGAGAAGTAAGACCGAAAGAAAGCTAAGCCAATCGACCATGATTAAGCCCAAGTCCGAGTCCTAAGTCGGCTCAGATCGCCCGTCCTCATCCAGACGCGATCACCAGCAAGAACCACCTCGCCCCATGTCTTCAACATAGGAGCAAGCTGGGGGGCAATTGTTGTGTCAAGATTTAACACCTTCCGACCGGCGATCGCCTCCGAGGCCGAGCGACCGACTTACAGGCCGAGCGACCGAGTCACTGCCGAGCGACCAAGGCAAGCTCGCCGACGGCGACCAGCGACCGAGCCTTAGCCAGTGGACATGCTAGATCAAGCAACCGAAGGGCCTGTGGCGAATCCGGTGCCGAGCGATCGACATCAAGGCGATCGCCTCTCGATTTCGGCGACCGACCCTTGGCGATCGACCGTCTCTCGGCACTGACGACCTACCCATGGCGACCGACCCTGGCGACCGCCATCCACCGGCCGATGACGACCTCCGAAGACCATCCGTGTCGATCACCACCGACGGACATCCGGTCGGCAAAGGCCGAGCCTCAAGATCGGCCCCCACGTGCAAAGGCCGGGACAAGATCCGCGAATCCTGCCATTGACCACAATCCGGCAGATTCCCTCCACTACCGACAAAGTGCCGAAAGCTTGCCGGTAGGGCCACATGTTGATCGACTCGACACGTGATGGCTCCTTATTGACCGCCCAAGCCGGGCCACCTCTTCCTCGACTTTAGCCCGACAACAAGATCTTATTTGGACTTTAGCTTTGATGCCAGAGATCGCCCATTAAAGTATTGGCCGGCAGACGATCGGCGGAATATTAAAATGGCCGCAGCGATCGGCAAAGAAAAGGACAGACCCATTGTCCCTATTTAAGCAAGGCACCGCACTTGTATCTTCCCTTGATTTCCTTCGCAATCTCACGATTCAAGCAATCAATACAAGCAAATTACTTGCACTTGGCAAACATCCAACTCTTGGCAACAGCTTTCTTTCGGTCTTACTTCTCCCGGCCTTTTCTCCTCGAGCAGATCACCGGCGGGACGAAGAACACCTAGCTTCGCTCAAGAGCCGGATCAACAGAGTCTTTTTACACTCATTGTATTTAGATTTCTCTAATTAATACTTGTATCCACGAATATTTGTATTAATAACATCTCGCGAGAGCATTCAAGCCCGGGCCTAACAAACCCGGCAAATCTTGTATTATTTACCTTCTCTCGGAAGTGCTCCCGCATTTGTTTGTTGTCCGTCTCCCAGCAGTATTAATCTTCGGATAAATATTTTGGGCAACAACAATTGGCGCTAGAAGAAGGGGGTGTCTAACCCTCGATTTTTTACACTTACCGTCCCGAAGAACACTCACTGTGTTTCGGGCGTATATTTGAAGTGACACTCACCGCACTTCAAAAGAAATCCTTCGTAAAACATGTCTTCCGCCTCCGTCAAGAAAGCCGCCGACCGGCTGCACTGCCTCCCCTGGCCCCGAGCCGCAGCTCGATGGTGGAAGGCGCCGCCATGTCGAGACGCCGACCACGCCCCGAAGGCGGCCCGAGCCTCGCTCGATCGGTTCGAACCAAGGAATGATCAAGGGGCCTTGGCCGCCCTACAGAGCGACGGATCGCTCGACGCGCCTCCGCCTACGCCTGCCTCTCGCCGGAAGTTCAAGCGAAGCTTAAGGCACTACCGCCGAACAAGTGCCGGGAGGCTCTCGCCGCAAGAAGAGGCGCTCGGCACTGGGCACGTCATCTTCGATCGCACGGGCGCGACTGACCGCGGCCGGGCATCCGGCCCGGCCTACGAGACGACGGAGTTGGTGTCCGTCACCAAGAGCTCGGCCTACCCGGCTCCCACAAGGCGATCCAGCGGCCTCGGCTCCCGCCGCAAAATTCCCGAGGTCGGGCAGCAGCCGGGTCCGAGATCGGTACACGATCGCCTCGTCCCCGCTCCCAAAGCCGATCCGCAGCGGCTGAGCCGCGGCGATCGCCGCAATGCAACGTCGGATCGACGACATGAAGGCGCTCCTGCAATCCGGGGCAGGCGCCGTGAGGACGATCACCCCGCCGAGCGAGCCGCTCACGATCGACATCGAGCTCGCCCGGTGCGGCACACGATCGCCCCTCCTAAGACACCCGTACCAAGGGCGATCGGACCCCCAAGCACACTCCGCACAAGTTCAACATCTACATGACCGGGTGTGGGGCATCGACGCGACCCGCTGCCGAATGTTCCTCCGACACTAGACGACCTCGCCCACCGGTGGTACACCTCATTGCCACCTCGGTCCATAGGCTCCTTTAACGAGCCGGCGCACGTCTTCACGGAATATTTCGCCACCAGGCCGCTCGCCGTAAGGTCCCCATCGCATGTGGCGGATCGTGCAGGAGAACAGGAGTCCGACTCGGACTACATCGAACGGGTTGACATGATCATCCTCAACGGCGAGCCCGTAAGCGATGAGACCGCCTCTACGCGGTCCTAGGAGGTTTTCGTGGCTTCTCGCCTATGTTCAGCATCTCACGAAGACCCTACCGACGACCCACGCAGCCTTTCCGGCCGTGAGCCGCAGATTTCTGTCTGTGCAAAGGCTTCTTCTTGGCCTAGAGTAGAACGATCGGCACCGCGCGACGACCTCCGCCTCCCACCGATCGCTACTACCCAGCCAGAGCCGAGGACTCGATCCCCGCCTACACCCATTCTAACATGAGTGACTAGCCGCCGCCCGATCGCCAAGTTCGACCTAATAAAGCGATCGGCCGCCGAGCGACGATCGCCGCCTTCCGCCGATCGCAACATCATCAGCGGCGGTGACACGATCGCCATCTACAACCCAAAGATATAACATGACGGACTAAGGCATAAGATCGCCCACCGCACATCATAAAGCCATGGCCCCGGCGATCGATGGAACCGGCCGCTTGGTCATGCAAGGTCCCTTTCGGCCGAGATCGCCCGCCCTTCGTTTAAATACGAGGCCGGGCGTAGTCGAGGGCCCTCCAACATTAATCGGTGGACTCATTCCACAAACCCCGTCTCAACGCACACCGCCGAGGTCGGCCATCTCCATGGGCCGGCCGAGGTGGAAGCAGAGCTAACAAGCCGCGGCGTGGAGTTGATTCATCCGACGCCGCCCGCGCAAGGACTCCTCTAGACCGAGACCGCACGCCTTTCGTTTAAAAACAAGGCGAGGCGCAGCTTAACAGAGGACCCTCATAATAAAGTGAGTCACGAGGCACTCATTGTCTTTGTGCACTAAGACACGGCCATGGGGTCGGTCCATCGATCTCCGCGATGTGCACGATTCCTCAAGCAAGCGAAACCACCAAGTTTCCGTGGGGATCGGCCAATGTTGTTTTTGCAGGTACAAGACCGAAAGATAGCTAAGCCAATCGACCATGATTAAGCCCAAGTCCGAGTCCTAAGTCGGCTCAGATCGCCCGTCCTCATCCAGACGCGATCACCAAGAAGAACCACCTCGCCCCATGTCTTCAACATAGGAGCAAGTCGGGGGCAATTGTTGTGTCAAGATTTAACACCTTCCGACCGGCGATCGCCTCCGAGGCCGAGCGACCGACTTACTGTGCCGAGCGACCGAGTCACCGCTGAGCGACCAAGGCAAGCTCGCCGATCGGCGACCAGGCGACCGAGCCTTAGCCCATGGACATGCTAGATCGCCAACCAAGGGCCTGTGGCGAATCCGGTGCCGAGCGATCGACATCAAGGCGATCGCCTCGCACTCGGCGACCGACCCTTGGCGATCGACCGTCTCTCGGCACTGACGACCTACCCATGGCGACCGACCCTTGGCGACCGCCATCCATCGGCCGATGACGACCTCCGAAGACCATCGGTCGATCACCACCGACGGACATCCAGTGGCAAAGGCCGAGCCTCAAGATCGGCCCCACGTGCAAAGGCCGGGACAAGATCCGCGAATCCGGGCCATTGACCACAACCGATGCATTCCTCCACCACCCGACAGCCGCCGAAAGCTTGCCGGTAGGGCCACATGTTGACCGACTCGACACGTGATGGCTCCTTATCGACCGCCTAAGCCGGGCCGGCCTCTTCCTCGACTTTAGCCCGACAAACAAGATCTTATTTGGACTTTAGCCTGACAGCATGTGAGATCGCCCCATTAAAGTATTGGCCGCAGACGATCGGCGGAATATTAAAATGGCCGCAGCGATCGCAACAAAAGGACAGACCTTACTGTCCCTATTTAAGCAAGGCAGCCTGCACTTGTATCTTCCCTTCAGTTTCCTTCTGCAATCTCACGATTCAAGCAATCAATACAGAAGCAAATTACTTGCACTTGGCAAACATCCAACTCTTGGCAACAGCTTTCTTTCGGTCTTACTTCTCCCGGCCTTTTCTCCTCGAGCAGATCACCGGCGGGACGAAGAACACCTAGCTTCGCTCAAGAGCCGGATCAACAGAGTCTTTTTACACTCATTGTATTTAGATTTCTCTAATTAATACTTGTATCCACGAATATTTGTATTAATAACATCTCGCGAGAGCATTCAAGCCCGGGCCTAACAAACCCGGCAAATCTTGTATTATTTACCTTCTCTCGGAAGTGCTCCCGCATTTGTTTGTTGTCCGTCTTCCAGCAGTATTAATCTTCGGATAAATATTTTGGGCAACAACATTGTATTCCCGTGGTGAACGGTCATATTAGTTATGATTCCGCGGGATGATATGTTGTTTGGTATTGTGATGTATGTTATGTTGAAATTGAAGTTGGTTTTGAATGTATGAACATTTATGTTTGTCGTATATAATGTGTTTTATTTGGGTCTAAGCCTGGTAGGTCCTCCAAAAAGGATCTATGGCGCTGTAATATCTCCGTAAATCATGGGGGTGTTACAGCCGTACCCCTTAGTATCGACCCCCAGACATCCCGTCGGACACTCCGGGTGGGAAACCACTTCCGCGGCCGTACCCCTTAGTATCGACCCCCAGACATCCCTTCGGACACTCCGGGTGGAAGTTCATCCACACACGCACCCAAGTCCACTTCCGTGGCCGTACCCCTTAGTATCGACCCCCAGACATCCCGTCGGACACTCCGGGTGGAAGGAACAACACACACACACGTTTCAAAATCACAGTTGCAAACCACAAGCCTCGAAGGTCAATCACAGTATATATAGTCGAGGTACCTTACTAGAATGGCCAGTTCATCCAACATATACTCACGATCAAGTAATGATACGATTCACAAGGAAGGACAAGATTTCAACAGCACCGAACGACACAACTAATATCACACAAACTCACATATTCATCCATAAACACGTGACTCCAAGCACATAATTTGACAAAAGAATTACACTTTACATTTACCAACGACATAATCATACGCAATGACATCACAAGAAAGTAAGGTGATTCTATACTCGACACTAGCACACATATTCAACTAAGCACATTAATTCGCGACACACACGGGTCACCTTTACAAAAACCATGATGGTAAATATACCGATTCTTTTGAAAAATGGTTATTAATATTTATTTAGCACATATCGACGATTAACAACCATAATATCCACAAAACACGTAATGTATGGGCAAGATACTTGCCTCGATAATCGACACCGGACACTCCTACGAACACGGCTCAGTCGGGACACCTCGAACACCTACAATTCTCCGGCGAAGACAATGAATACACCCACGATCGAAAAGCTTGAAGAAAGCGACGAACGGAAGGGTTCCGACTCGAATTCTTTGCGAGAAATCTGACCCTAACATCATACCATCAGTAAATTAACGAACGAACGAGGAAGAATAATCGAAGAACGCCCGAATCCCCTTAGTGACATTTTATCGGACACCTTCAAGGCGTCGATAAGAAACTCAATAAAACGACAAATCCTCGGCGATTCAACCGAGGAACAGCAAGGAATTCGACATATATTGTTTAAAAATCATAAATACATCACTATTCTGAGTTAAAACGGATTAAACGGACAAATCGAACAAAATCCCCAAAACTAGATTTTAAGAAAACTTGCCTTGATTATGGATCAAGGATGTTACGTGATGATCTTTTGATGTTTTGAACTACAAAACTTCGTGAATTCATAGTATTACAATATGTCTTCGACTTACCAAAGACTCCAAACATGGACAGAAGGATAGGAAATGAAATGAGTGAAAAAACGATCGCTCGGACATATTTATAGTTCACGGACACGGCAAGAAGAAACGGCCCAGATGCCGTGTGTCTCGGCCGTGTCTCGGCGCGGGCCCCCGGCCGACCCGGCAGGACACGGCGCCGAAGCGCCTGCTGTGGCCGTGTTGCATGTGTCCTGGGCAGGCCCCTCCAGACAGACCGAAAATTACGTCCGAACCACAACGACGATCCGAACGACCCCGAAACCCGAACCTGAATACGAATTGAAGTTACGGTTACGAAGTACTCGCAAAGACGAATCTAAGAGCTAATTGAACACACGATTCCGACCACCCGAAGGCTCGAAATTCGGCAACGGAAGTAATTACCCAAAACTTTGGGAAATTATGAAAATGGCCCAAAACGTCCGAAAATCACGATACGCGATCGAAACACCAAACCAAAGCTCGCAACATGAATAATAACATTAAATGAACTTACGAGAAACTCGAAACAACAGTTTCGGACGAGATTCGCAAGAATCGAACTCAAATGCGGAAAAGTCGCTAAAAAGCTCGGAACTCAACAAAACGATACCGAAACGAACTCGGATGACAAAAAGTGCAGAATTAATCATTCTCGAAATGACGAAACGGTCATTAGCGAGTCGTCAAAATGGACTCCGTCCGAAAAAGAAATTTATCGATAATCGAAAATTGCGGATATTACACCTATGGGTTTATAAAATTTGACACGCTTTTATTTGGGGTTGTTTGGACCCGAATCGGATCTGAAACGATGAGAACTCGATTTTCGGAAAATTCTCATAGGGGCTAGTAGACCGAAAATGGGAGAAAATTGAGTCGGGCCATTTTCTTGATATTTTTTCATGATTTGTCCCTATGGGTTTATAAAATTTGACACGCTTTTATTTGGGGTTGTTCGGACCCGAATCGGAGCTGATATGATGAGAACTCGGTTTTCAGAAAATTCTCATAGTGGTTAGTACACGGAAAATGGGAGAAAATCGAGTCGGACTGTTTTCTTCATTTTTCCATAATTTGTTCCTATGGGTTTATAAAATTTGACACGCTTTTATTTGGGGTTGTTCGGATTCGAATCGGAGCTGATGCGATAAGAACTCGGTTTTCAGAAAATTCTCATAGTGGTTAGTACACGGAAAATGGGAGAAAATCGAGTCGGACTGTTTTCTTCATTTTTTTCATAATTTGTCCCTATGAGTTTATAAAATTTGACACGCTTTTATTTGGGGTTGTTCGGACCCGAATCGGAGCTGATACGATGAGAACTCGATTTTCGGAAAATTCTCATAGGGGTTAGCACACCGAAAATGGGAGAAAATTGAGTCGGTCCATTTTCTTGATATTTTTTATTTGGGGTTGTTCGGACCCGAATCGGAGCTGATATGATGAGAACTCGGTTTTCGGAAAATTCTCATAGGGGTTAGCACACCGAAAATGGGAGAAAATTGAGTCGGTCCATTTTCTTGATATTTTTTCATGATTTGTCCCTATGTGTTTATAAAATTTGACACGCTTTTATTTGGGGTTGTACGGACCCGAATCGGAGCTGATATGATGAGAACTCGGTTTTCGGAAAATCCTCATAAGGGTTAGTACACCGGAAATGGGAGAAAATTGAGTCGGGCCGTTTTCTTGATATTTTTTCATAATTTGTCCCTATGGGTTTATAAAATTTGACACGCTTTTATTTGGGGTTGTTCAGATTCGAATCAGAGCTGATGCGATGAGAACTCAGTTTTCAGAAAATTCTCATAGTGGTTAGTACACAGAAAATGGGAGAAAATCGAGTTAGATTGTTTCTTCATTTTTTCCATAATTTGTCTCTATGGGTTTATAAAATTTGACATGCTTTTATTTGGGGTTGTTCGGATCTGAATCGGAGCTGATGCGATGAGAACTCGATTTTCAAAAAATTCTCATAGTGGTTAGTACACGGAAAATGGGAGAAAATCGAGTCGGACTGTTTTCTTCATTTTTCCACAATTTGTCCCTATGGGTTTATAAAATTTGACACGCTTTTATTTGGGGTTGTTCGGACCCGAATCGGATTTGATACGATGAGAACTCGATTTTCGGAAAATTCTCATAGGGGCTAGTACACCGAAAATGGGAGAAAATTGAGTCGGGCCGTTTTCTTGATATTTTTTCATGATTTGTCCCTATGTGTTTATAAAATTTGCACGCTTTTATTTGGGGTTGTTCGGACCCGAATCGGAGCTGATATGATGAGAACTCGGTTTTCAGAAAATTCTCATAGTGGTTAGTACACGGAAAATGGAAGAAAATCGAGTCGGACTGTTTTCTTCATTTTTCCATAATTTGTCCCTATGGGTTTATAAAATTTGACACGCTTTTATTTGGGGTTGTTCGGACCCGAATCGGAGCTGATGTGATGAGAACTCGGTTTTCAGAAAATTCTCATAGTGGTTAGTACAGGGAAAATGGGAGAAAATTGAGTCGGTCCAGTTTCTTCATTTTTCCACAATTTGTCCCTATGGGTTTATAAAATTTGACACGCTTTTATTTGGGGTTGTGCGGACCCGAATCGGAGCTAATATGAGGAGAACTCGATTTTCGGAAAATCCTCATAAGGGCTAGTACACCGAAAATGGGAGAAAATTGAGTCGGGCCGTTTTCTTGATATTTTTTCATGATTTGTCCCTATGGGTTTATAAAATTTGACACGCTTTTATTTGGGGTTGTTCGGACCCGAATTGGATCTGATACGATGAGAACTCGATTTTCGGAAAATTCTCATAGGGGCTAGTACACCGAAAATGGGAGAAAATTGAGTCGGGCCATTTTCTTGATATTTTTTCATGATGGGTTTATAAAATTTGGCACGCTTTTATTTGGGGTTGTTCGGATTCGAATCGGAGCTGATACGATGAGAACTCGGTTTTCAGAAAATTCTCATAGTGGTTAGTACACGGAAAATGGGAGAAAATCGAGTCAGACTGTTTTCTTCATTTTTCCACAATTCGTCCCTATGGGTTTATAAAATTTGACACGCTTTTATTTGGGGTTGTTCGGACCCGAATCGGATCTGATACGATGAGAACTCGATTTTCGGAAAATTCTCATAGGGGCTAGTACACCGAAAATGGGAGAAAATTGAGTCGGGCCGTTTTCTTGATATTTTTTCATGATTTGTCATAGGGTTTATAAAATTTGACATGCTTTTATTTGTAATATCCGTAATTTTGATTTCCGGTAATTTTCTTTTTTCGGCGTAAGTCCGTTTTGACGACTCGCTCATGACCGTTTCGTCATTTCGAGAATGATTAATTCTGCTCTTTTTGTCATCCGAGTTCGTTTCGGTATCGTTTTGCTGACTTCCGAGCTTTTTAGACGCTTTTCCGCACTTGAGTTCGATTCTTGTGAATCTCGTCCGAAACTGTTGTTTCGAGTTTCTCGTAAGTTCATTTAATGTTATTATTCTTGTTGCAAGCTTTGGTTTGGTGTTTCGATCGCGTATCGTGATTTTCGGACGTTTTGGGCCATTTTCGTAATTTCCCAAAGTTTTGGGTAATTACTCGTTGTCGGATTCGAGCCTTCGGGTGGTCGGAATTGTGTGTTCTCTTAGCTCTTAGATTCGTCTTTGCGAGTACGTCAGAACCGTATCATCGATTCGTATTCGTGTTCGGGTTCGGGTCGGGCCGTCGGAGTTAGCCCGGCCGACATGGCCGGCACTGCGCCAGCCGCATCGCCGAGTCACGGCGGGTAGTGATCGGCGGCTTCGGCCGAGTTACGGCCGGTAGTGCTCGGCAGCTTCTGGCCGAGCAGGCCGTACCGTGGGCTGCGGCACATGCCGGCAGGGCCGCGGCACACTCTGTGGCATTTTTCGGCCAAACCGACTGTACCGGGTGCCGCGGCACACGCCGGCTGAGCCGCGGCACACTGCCGACCACTGGGAGCCATTTTGGGCCTGTGCCGCGGCACACTCCCGCTGGGCCGCGGCACACTACGCAGCCTATTTAAGGCCCAGCAGACGTTTTTCTCGCCATTTTTCTCCTTCTTCCACTTCTCTTCCGCGGCTGGAGTTGTTCCTATCATGGGGAGATGTTGTTTCTCAACAAATCCATGAAGTTTTGGAGTTCATATCATCAATCATCCATCCTATAACATCCTTTGATCGTGCGAATCAGGTCAGATTTTCTAGAAATCTAATTTTAGGGATTTTGGGTATTTTGTTCGATTTCGTCCGTTTAATCCGATTTAACTTAGGATTGTGATGGATTGATGATTATTTGGATGTATTGTATCATTTCCCTTGTTAACCTATGGTTGGATCGTATCGATTCGTTATTTTGGTCGAGTTCTTGACCGACGCCTTGAAGGTGTCCGGTAAAATGTCATAGAGGGGTTTTCGGGCGTTCTACGATTATTCTCCCTCGTATGATCGATGATTTATTGAATTTATGTTGTTAGGGTCGAATTCTTGTGAAGAACTCGAGTCGGAACCCTTCCGTTCATTGTCTTCTTCGGGGTCCGAGCTTCCCGGTCGAACCGTGTTCTTCGGAGCGTTTGCAGCGCTTATTAAGGCAAGTATCTTATTATACGACTTGTATCCTGCGACTAGTAATTACGTATGATATGTATGACGATTTCGCTTGCCTCCGTAAATATGTTCCGTTTGAGTTGGTTGTGTTTTCCGAAATTTGAAGGCTTTGTGATAATAATGATATATTGGTATACGTGTTAGGCGTTGTGCCATTTGTGCAGGATTGCGATGTACATATGAGATGGTTGTACACGTGGTTGTTCAATGTATTATGTACCGAATGTGTGTTATGTTGGTTAAGAGTCGTTGTGATGATCATGATATTTGTGTTGTTTTGGTTTACATACTTGATTGTACATTTCAGTGTAATGTTGGCTTGACATTTAATGATTATGAATTGTTTCGTGTCGATGTGTGGGTGTTCCATGTAATATCTGCAAATTTTCGATTTTCGGTAAATTTCTTTTTTCGGCCGAAGTCCGTTTTGACGACTCGCTTTTGACCGTTTCGTCATTCGGAGAATATTTAATTCTGCACTTTTTGTCATCCGAGTTCGTTTCGGTGCTGCTTTGTTGAGTTCCGTGCTTTTTAGCGACTTGTCCGCGCTTGAGTTCGGTTCTTGCGAATCTCGTTCAAAACTGTCGTTTGGGGTTTTTCGTAAGTTCATTTAACGTTGTTATACGTGTTGTGAGCTTCGGTTTGATTATTCGTTGTCGTATGGTGATTTTCGGGCATTTGGGCCATTTTCGTAATTTCCCAAAGTTTGGGGTAATTACCTTCCGTTGTCGAATTTCGAGCCTTCGGGTGGTTGGAATCGTGTGTTCTACTAGCTCTTAGATTCGTCTTTGTGAGTACTTCGTAACCGTATCCTCGGTTCGTATTCAGGTTCGGGTTTCGGTGTCGTTTTGTTGAATTCAGGATTACTAAACGACTTTTCTAAGTATGAGTTCGACTTTGTTAGATGACCATTAATTTTTGGTAACTCCAAAAATTCTGAATCTTTGCAATATTATAGAGCATCGAGTTAGCTTCCCAATGGTTCAAACGGTGAGTCAATCGGAGTCCGGACGAGAGAGTTATGGTCGTTTTAGCTCACCCGCTCGTTATTGGCGATCACGCCGGCCGACTCGGCCGTGTCGTCCGACACGGCCCGTGCTGCATTCGTCCGGATAAGCCAAGTCTCGTCTCAGACTCCGACCAGTCGTCCGACACGGCCCGCAGGCTGCATTTCGTCCCGAATGCCGGACCGATCGCTGACACGCCCGACCGTGTTCCAGGACACGGTCGAGTCGCCGAAGTCATTGTCGGACGGGTCACTATCGGGCGACGCGACTGCGTGTCTAGCGAGGACACGGTCGAGTCCCCGCCGCCGTGGTCGGCTATTTAAGGGCTCGACCGAGTCATCCGGCCATTTTCACCCTTTTCTTCGTTTCTTCGCGTTTGTTCGTCAATAATGGATGGATTTGGATGGATATGACATAGAGCAACATGTTTTGGAAGTTCTAATCATTGATTAACATCATCTTCCACCCGGATCGAAGGTAAGAACACCTAAACTTTTGGTTTTTGGATGTTCTTGAGGTTTCTTGGTGTTTTGGCCGATTTGCTTCGTTTTGATTCATATTATTGTTAGAACTTGATTGTAAACTCGTAATCATTCAATACCCTTGAAGTTTTGTGGAACGGATTTGAGTATTTCTTTGAATAATCGATTAAATTGGACTACGCCTTCAAAGTGTCCGATAAAATGCTTCAATGGGTAGAACTTGGGAAGTTCCATACGTTTTCGTAGAATTGTGATTGAATTGATATCGTTGTGACTTAGGAACGAATTCTTGTGAAGAACTCGAGTCGGAACCCTTCCGTTCGTTGCCTTCTTTGGGGTACGAGCTTCCCGGTCGAACCGTGTTCTTCGGAGCGTTCGGTAGCGGTTATTAAAGCAAGTATCTTACTATACGACTTGTATCTTGCGACTAGTAATCACGTATGAGATTTATGATGATTTTGCGTGCCTTCGTAAATATGTTCCGTTTGAGTTGGTTGTGTTTTCCGAAATTTGAACGCTTTGTGATAATAGTGTTATATTGGTATACGTGTTAGGCATTGTGCCATTTGTGCAGGATTGCGATGTACATATGAGATGGTTGTACACGTGGTTGTGCAATGTATTGTGTACCGAATGTGTGTTATGTTGGTTAAATGTCGTTGATTGATGATAGTTGTTGCGAGTGTTGAGGTTGTGTTATGTGCGTGCAATGTATGATTTTGTGGTGATCAAGGTGATTGATTAATTGTGCTCATTGTTGTATGTAATGCGAATGTGATGTGCTGGAACGCTAGGTTCACTCATGCGGGTTCGATGGGGCCTACGAGGATTCATGGCACAGGTCCATGGGATCGGAACTTAGTGTGTGGTGCTGAGGTCCAATCGTGCGGGTCTGACGAGGCCTACGATGATTCATGGCACAGGTCCATTGAATCAGGACACAGTACGTCCAACCGTGCGGGTTCGACGGAACCTACGGTGACACGTGACACAGGTTCACGGGGTCGGGACTATTTGTTGTGATTGTTGTGTTTGCTCAATCCGTGTGGGTTGTTGAACCTACGGAGACTCGTGGCAAGCGATCACGGAGTCATGAGCATGATTGATTGTTGTGATTGTTGTGTTTGCTCGATCCGTGTGGGTTGTTGAACCTACGGAGACTCGTGGCAAGCGATCACGGAGTCATGAGCATGATTGATTGTTGTGATTGTTGTGATTGGTTAAGTCCGTGCGGGTTGTTGAACCTACGGAGACACGTGACAGGGGATCACGGTGTCACGAACTATGTTTTGTAAATCAAACTTTTTTGTAAGAAAGTTTTAAGAAAAGAATGTTGGGCCGAGCCCCACGAGATTTATGGAAATGTTTCCGGTATTGTAAACTGTTGAATTATGAAACAATTTTTGGGTTAAGGCCCTTAAGTTTTCCGAAAGGTTTTGTGAATAAGGACTCGAGGTCTTAAGGTTTTGAAATTCTAAAAATTCCCGAGATGATAATCTTATTTTCGAATGCTTCATAGCTTATCTTCTCTTGTGAAAACCTCCCGGGAATATTTGATACTTGATTATTAATTGCTTGTTACATTTCGTATGATTTGATACTTGCACTAGTAAAACAGGGGAGTTTTACTAACCCCCGAGTAATCGGGGGGTGGATGTCTGTTCTGCGTCCAGGTACATGCAGGTTCAGGGGAGCAGTCACAGGATTGGCACAAGGGGATGACGAGCTGCGATACTAATCAAGAGTTGAGAGTTGGTAGAGTTTAGTTGTATTGTTAGAGTTGATTCAGTCTTCCGCTGTATTGTATTTCGACCCCTGTGTGGGTAATGTTGTTAGTCAGTCCTGTTGATAGAGTTGTGTGACCTCATCGGTCTGTGTGTTTATGTGTAAGTGACCTTGACGGTCTGTATTATTATATTGTTTGACCCTGGACGGGCAAGCATTTGGTTGTTTATGGACGTTTAGCCTGGTAGATCCTTGCGGAAAGGGTTTACGGCGTGTAATATTCCCATACGGTTTTGGGGGTGTTACATTTATGGTATCGGAGCTTTAGGTTGCAGAAACCTAGGCTGTCGGGTCGAGTCAAGTCGTGATTTGTCGAGTAATGTGTTGTCATGTCGTTTGAGTCATCAGGTGACAAGTTGAGTTGTGCGTAGTCACAACGTGTCGGTTATGTTGTCGGACGGGATTGGTATCGTGGGCGACCGTCACCTCCGTGCGACCTGTGGATGTAAGTCTCCTCTTTTATGCGAAGTACCTGTGTATCTCGATTTTATCTTAGTGAGTTAATTGCGGTGCATGATTTTCTTTACACAGTATTGTGTAATATAATTGTGTTTAGTACTTGTGGCATATAGTATGTGTATAGAACTGGGCACATTATTGTTTTATCTTTGAACCACCGGGTGGTGTGGTATGGTGTGGAAGTTGTAAACCTTGATGGATTTTGAAAAGGTATCGGCGACTGAGTTTTATTTTGAAAATCGATTCCCTTAACCGAGTTTTGACATTATGGCCTTGATCGTTTTGGCGAAATTCTTATGACGGTATTTAGTATTTTGTAGATGGCTTTTGTGAGTTTTTGAAATATTACCGTCATCGGCCCTTTTGGCGTTTTTGTAAATAGTTTTTATCCTGGTGGGTTCCGGCGCGGGACCCACAACGCTATAATGCTCCGCGTAATTACCTGAGACAAGTGCCCTCTAGCACAAGTTGAAAGAGGCCTACACGGCTGCTCACATATCACTACTCTCTCGGCCATGAGGCCACCGCACTTCTACGGCAAGGAGCTTGAAGGCTGTACGCGTGATCAACGCACCCTCCCCCGCTCGAAGGTGATGCCTAACTCTCGGCACACCGCGTCACCGGCCTTCAGCCTGGCATGACGAAACTCGCGGGTTGGTCTCGCTGGTCCTCTGACTCAGACGAAGACACGAACCTAGGCCTCTGGCCTAACTCGTAACCTGGCCATCCGGCCTTATTGCTCAACGCACGATTGTGTACTCTGTACGAGCACACCTCATCCGGCTTGCTCCCATCAGAAATTCTTCAACCAATAGGTCCCATTAATTGGCTTCCAAATCACTTCCAAGAACAGCCATGTCAGAATCGCTCACATGTGTATCCTGGATGGACACACCTCTTCGGTAACCAAGAAGCCCAATGCTTCGTATAACTCAGTCCCTTTCGGAAAATCCCTCAACCACAGAGCCCATACTCTAGGCTTTGGAATCCCCTTAAGGAACATCATTCTCGAATCAGCCCATTTCGTCTCGGGGGTCTGGCCCTCCCCCACTCGTGTTGGAGGCCAGACCCGAATCTCTTGTCCCTCATAGACTGCTAGGACATGCAACACCATACTTGGAGCATGCCCATTCTCATATCTGCCCGACTCGAACCAGGAAGACTGAACACTCCACTCTTGCAACTTCCGTGGTGGCTGTGTTACGATTGCACCTCATGTGCGAAAGCGCTTTGCGCATAACAATTAAAATCTCTTAGTAACCAATGCACCTCAAGTGCTGTGGCGCTTGTGCGCACTAAGATTAAGCCCAAGCTTTGCACCTGAACGTGCTGTGGCGGTTTCCCGCACTGAAGTTCTCGCCCAAATAGGTCTCAAACCCAAATCACCTCTCAATCTGCGGCGCTACGCAAACATGGCTGCAACTTGGCAGACGTGGCTACTGCACACCACTCGGCTCACCGGCATGTCTCCTTCTAGGAGATCAAGATGTCTTATAAGCCCACAAAAAGGCCAACATAAAGTTTCTGATCAGATTACACCAACACCGTTGCTCACGCGTCCGTAATTTACCGATGAGAATGTTCCCCTCACATTAACCAACTGCCAACCGTACTTGCAGAGAATAAATAGTCATTAAACACGTCGTAACCCGGGTACTACCATTCGCCGAAATCACTAATGCCAACAACTCGCACTGAACAAAGCTTTCGAACATCACCGACAGAAACCAAACAACCAGGGTACTACCATTCGCCCAATTGCAAAGCCAACTCGAGGTACTACCATTCGCTCAAGTCCCACTGCCAACTTAATTCTCAACTCTGCCACAATACGTAAGAACGCACTGCAAGCTCTTCGCTGAAATGCCACTACAATGGCTAATCAAAAAAAAAAATTGGCACAATTTTGGTATCCGGTTCTCATGGGGAAGCAAGATATTCAACAAAGCTCAACTGAAACCTGGATGCGACATTCCAAGGCTCCGATACCACCTGTCACGGGGTGCGGCTCACTGAGGTTCAGGCCGTCGGATTCGTGCAGCGGATCACGAATCACCCGTGCGCCTAGGAGACTTCCGAGTCTCCGTCCGGCTACCATCAACGAGATTTCATATAATACCAACATTAGAGATATCATGCACTGGTCCATTGTGTTGCGTAAGACGCTAGGCACCCACCTGTCCTTTGCCTCCGACCAATTAAGGGCCGGTATCTCAAACCCTTGAAGCTTAACCCGCAATGGCACTCGGCACTAAGGGTCACTCGCATGCCCGAAGTGCAATTCCTCGTGCTTGACACTCACTCGGGACTTCCTAGGTGCAGTACCTTGGCGCCCTTGAGAGTACCTCACCCGAGACGGACAACCTTTTAGATCTTGGCTTAGATTCATGCCATCAATAGATATTTGCCCCTCACGATGTTTGGGACTACTTCGCATACCGACATATTACCTTTAATCCGCAATGTGGTGTTGTCTCGCAACCACATGTACAAGCCAACGATCCCCCGCAGCATAGCCGGAACCGATAGCTAATGCTTACGAGTAAGCTCACGAGGTGTATGATTTAAATGCGTGCCTCGATTGCCCTATCGACATAGAGGAAGTGTATATGGCCGACGGCATCCCTCCGGTCACACTTTAGCCTCAATGCCAACCTTAAGCCCAACGCAAACCACTCAGGTCCTACGTCGCCCTAACGATTTCCAACTCGCTCGGGAACTCCTCGCACACTTCGAATGCTTAGAGTTGGCTCCCTAGAGGCCCCCCATACCTCTAGGAAGATTGCACGCTTGGTGCTCGACAGCACGAGGAAGACTGGCCGCTTGCCCACCATTGCCCATCTAAGGACTGTCCCCCCTATAATAGGCTTAGACAAATATTCTCTTGTAATTGCACTAGACATTGAATGGCCGAGGAACCACATCGGGTGTAACTCCCTCATATGAACTCCAAATCCTTATATGCTTGAACCGTAGAGTAGCTTACGACATTATCTATAAGTCCTCAAAGTTTCAGCCCCATCCGATACTCGAGGAGTGAGGAATTGCCTCTGCAATATTCTGAAACTACTACAATGCCACTGCACTGCAGCATCTCGATACTTCGCATCGTTCGCTACTCAAACGGAACCGTCTAGTTGTGAAACTTGGTGGAGATCTTCCCAACACTCCAAGGAACTCCCCATTACAAGCATTTCACGAAACTCTTTTTCTAAAGCCCTCTGCTCAACGACTCAAAGTCCTGCTAGCGCACGGACACACTCCGGACGCCGACCACTGTCGCACGTCCCCAACCTTATTCGTGTCGCAGGGTAACTATCCAACATAATCCTTTGTAAGTCCGGGGCAATCCCGGGTACTCCGAATAATATGGAAAGCGCCCTGTGACATCCTCCCCCTCTCGATCCGTTGACGTCCTCGTCAATGCATGCACACACAACCTGCTCCATGTACATGCGCTGCCCATCTCATCATGAAAATACTTGGGCAACGAACCCGACACTCTACCTCCATCTCCTCAGCTCGTGTGCCTCTCAGCATAGCACTCTTAGTTCCATCAAGTGGCGCCTGCTTGTAAAGTCTGAGGCCCAACTCGAAGAACGCCTGCACGGAAACTCGATGATCGCAATTTCTCGCCGCTCGCCCGGCAACTCATGCGCCTCGCGCATTCAAACTCATTGCTCGTAGGGATGCAGTGCATGCGATCAATGCACTCTCCCTCCTCTCGGATGTTGCCGCTCTCAGCACACACCCTCACTTTAATCTTGGCAGGAATCATTCTCTCCATGCCTCGATATAACCAAAAACCAACCGATGGTGTTAGATTGCCACTCTAGCTCAAATCAAGCTACTCCCTCATTGTCAAGTCCGATACTAGCGACAAGTTCTCCAAATTAAACCGGGTCGATTTGCCTGAACGTCTGGAGTACATGATACTTATAAGAGTGCTCGCTAACACCAAGAACCCATCCAAAGGAGCCTTGCGCTCCGCTCAAAATACCACCGCGGCTGCCCTCTCAAAATCCTTACTAACCATACCCCATAATATGGATTCCGAATTCTATCAAGGACGAGCCAAACCCAATCTGAAACTCTGTAAGACAAGTGCCCTCTAGCACAAGTCGAAAGAGGCCTACACGGCTGCTCACAGATCACTACTCTCTCGGCCATGAGGCCACCGCACTTCTACGGCAAGGAGATTGAAGGCTGTACGCATGATCAACGCACCCTCCCCCGCTCGAAGGTGATGCCTAACTCTCGGCACACCGCGTCACCGGCCTTCACTGGCGTGTGATTTAAATCGCGGGTTGGTCTCGTGGTCCTCTCGACTGCACGAAGACACGAACCTGTGCCTCGCCTAACTCGTAACTCCGCCATCCGGCCTTATTGCTCAACGCACGATTGTGTACTCAGACGACGAGCACACCTCATCCGGCTTGCTCCCATCGTAAATTCTTCAACCAATAGGTCCCATTAATTGCTTCCAAATCACTTCCAAGAACAACCATGTCGAATCGCTCACATGTGTATCCCGGATGGACACACCTCTTGGTAACCAAGAAGCCCAATGCTTCGTATAACTCGATCCTTTCGGAAAATCCTCAACCACAGAGCCCATACTCTAGGCTTTGGAATCCCCTTAAGGAACATCATTCTCGAATCGGCCCATTTCGTCTCGGGGGTCAGGCCCTCCCCCACTCGTGTTGGAGGCCAGACCCGAATCTCTTGTCCCTCATAGACTGCTAGGACATGCAACACCATACTTGGAGCATGCCCATTCTCATATCTGCCCGACTCGAACCAGGAAGACTGAACACTCCACTCTTGCAACTTCCGTGGTGGCTGTGTTACGATTGCACCTCATGTGCGAAAGCGCTTTGCGCATAACAATTAAAATCTCTTAGTAACCAATGCACCTCAAGTGCTGTGGCGCTTGTGCGCACTAAGATTAAGCCCAAGCTTTGCACCTGAACGTGCTGTGGCGGTTTCCTTGATCAAGTTCTCGCCCAAATAGGTCTCAAACCCAAATCACCTCTCAATCTGCGGCGCTACGCAAACATGGCTGCAACTTGGCAGACGTGGCTACTGCACACCACCCGGCTCACCGGCATGTCTCATTCTAGGAGATCAAGATGTCTTATAAGCCCACAAAAAGGCCAACATAAAGTTTCTGATCAGATTACACCAACACCGTTGCTCACGCGTCCGTAATTTACCAATGAGAATGTTCCCCTCACATTAACCAACTGCCAACCGTACTTGCAGAGAATAAATAGTCATTAAACACGTCGTAACCCGGGTACTACCATTCGCCGAAATCACTAATGCCAACAACTTGCACTGAACAAAGCTTTCGAACATCACCGACAGAAACCAAACAACCAGGGTACTACCATTCGCCCAATTGCAAAGCCAACTCTAGGTACTACCATTCGCTCAAGTCCCACTGCCAACTTAATTCTCAACTCTGCCATAATACGTAAGAACGCACTGCAAGCCCTTCGCTGAAATGCCACTACAATGGCTAATCAAAAAAAAAAAAAAATTTGGCACAATTTTGGTATCCGGTTCTCATGGGGAAGCAAGATATTCAACAAAGCTCAACTGAAACCTGGATGCGACATTCCAAGGCTCCGATACCACCTGTCACGGGGTGCGGCTCACTGATGTAATATCCGCAATTTCGGATTTCTGGTAATTTTATTTTTTCGGCGGAGGTCCGTTTCGACGACTCGCTTGGGACCGTATCATCATTCTGAGAATGATTAATTCTGCACTTTTTGTCATCCGAGTTCGTTTCGGTATTGTTTTGTTGAGTTCCGTGTTTCTTAACAACTTTTCCGCACTCGAGTTCGATTCTTGTGAATCTCGTCCGAAATTACTGTTTAGAGTTTCCCGTAAGTCCGTTTAACTTTGTTAGACGTGTTGTGAGCTTTGGTTTGGTGTTTCGATCGCGTATCGTGATTTTCGGACGTTTTGGGCCATTTTCGTAATTTCCCAAAGTTTTGAGTAATTACTTCCGTTGTTGAATTCCGAGCCTTCGGGTGGTCGGAATTGTGTGTTCTCTTAGCCCTTAGATTCGTCTTTGCGAGTACTTCGTGACCGTATCTTCGATTCGTATTCAGGTTCGGGTTTCGTGTCGCTTTTCTTGAGTTCTGTTATGAAACGACTTTTCCCAAATAGGAGTCGACTTTGTAAAATCACCATAAATTCTTGAAAACTCCAAAGACTTTGAATCTTTTCAATATTATAGAGCATCAAGTTAGCTTTCCAATGGTTTAAACGGTGAGTCAATCGGAGTCCGGACGAGAGAGTTATGGTCGAAATAGCTCAGACACTCATTTTCCAGTTTTGGCCGAGCACAGACTCGTGCGGCACACTTAGGGCCGGGCCGCTGCACACACCCGCATTAGCCTATTTCTGCGGATTTTGTGAGATGAATGCTCATTTCATCTCTTCCTTCATTCCTCCTCCTCTTGGGCGATCTTATGGGCGATTTTTGGGCGTTTTGCATCATCAATCCAAGAGAACTTCATATTCTTCAAGTTTTTGGTGTGGATTAACAACTCCAACAATTGTTCTTCATCATTAATTCAAGGTAAATTCTTGAAACCCTACTTTTGGGTGAATTGGGGGTTTTTGTTCGTTTTGTCCGATTTAACCGTAATAACTTAGATTTGTGATGTATTGATGATTATTTAGATGTATTCTATCATTTCCCTTGTTATTCCATGGTTGGATCGTTTCGATTCGTTATTTTGGTCGAGTTCTTAGTCAACGCCTTGAAGGTGTCCGACAAAAGGTCTTAGAGGGGGGATTGGGCGTTGTATGATTATTATCCATCGAGATTGTTGATTTATCATTGGTATGACTTAGGGACGAAATTCTTGTGAAGAACTCAAGTCGGAACCCTTCCGCTCGTTGTCTTCTTCGGTCCGAGCTCCCGGTCGAACCGTGTTCTTCTAACGCTTGGTAGCGGTTATTAAGGCAAGTATCTTATTATACGACTTGTATCTTGTGACTAGTAATTACTTATGATATGAATGACGATTTTGCTTGCCTCCCTAAATATGTTCCGCTTTGAGTTGGTTGTGTTTTCCGAAATTTGAAGGCTTTGTGATAATAGTGATATATTGGTATCCGTGTTAGGCGTCGTGCCATTTGTGGAGGATTGCGATGTACATATGAGATGGTTGTACACGTGGTTGTTCAATGTATTGTGTACCGAATGTGTGTTATGTTGGTTAAGAGTCGTTGTGATGATCATGATATTTGTGTTGTTTTGGTTTACATACTTGATTGTACATTTCAGTGTAATGTGGAATGGCTTGACATTTAATGATTATGAATTGTGTCGTGTCGATGTGTGTGTGTTCCGTAGGTCTGACGAGGCCTGCGGAGTTCGGTACATGATGTGTACGAACAAAGTGTGTGATCCAGGTAGTGGTCCGACGAGGCTCCGGAGTCCAAGACATGACGTGTACGGACAAGGTGTGTGATCCGTAGGGTCCGACGAGGCTCGGAGTTCGGTACATGATGTGTACGAACGATGTTGTGGCCGGGTAGGGTCCGTTGAGGCCTCGGAGTTCGGTACATGATGTGTACGAACAGCAGTGTGTGGCCGGTAGGGTCCGTTGAGGCCTCGGAGTTCGGTACATGATGTGTACGAACAGTGTGTGTGGTCCGGTAAGGTCCGTCGAGGCCTCCGGAGTTCGGTACATGATGTGTACGAACAATGATCGTGTAGCATGATTGTTCGGGTAACATTTTAAATATGGATCTCGGACTCATAATGATATATTATTTAGTATGCTTTGAACGAGAATCGGGCTAAGGCCCTAATGTTTACGAAAAGGTTTTGTAAATTGGGACTCGAGGTCCAAAAGAATTTCGCTTTAAAATCCCCGAGATGATGTGTTCCTTTTCAAATATCTCTTACTTGAGTTCGAAATTCTAAAACTTCTAGAACATTTTGATAATTGATTTACGTATTAAATTCATAGTTGCTATTTGCTTGTTACATTTCGTATGGTTTGATACTTGCACTAGTAAAACAAAGGAGTTTTACTAACCCCGAGTATTCGGGGTGGATGTCTGCTGCGTCTGTACATGCGAGTTCGGGAGCAACACAGGATTGGCACAAGGGGATGACGAGTGCGATACTAATCAAGAGTTGAGAGTGGGTCGAGTTGATTTGTATTGTTAGAGTTGATTCATCTTCCGTTGTATTGTATTTCGAACCCCGTGTGGGTAATGTTGTTAGTCACCCCGTTGATAGAGTTGTGTGACCTCACCTGGCCGTGTGTTTTTGTGTAAGTGACCTTAACGGTCTGTATTATTATATTGTTTGACCCTGGCCGGGCAAGCATTTGGTTGTTTATGGACGTTTAGTCTGGTAGATCCTTGCGGAAAGGGTTTACGGCGTGTAATATTCCCATATGGTTTTGGGGGTGTTACATTTATGGTATCGGAGATTAGGTTGCGGAAACCTAGGCTGTCGGGTCGAGTCGAGTCGTGGTTTGTCGAGTAATGTGTTGTCTTGTCGTTCGATTCGTCAGGTGACAAGTTGAGTTGTGCGTAGTCACAACGTGTCGGATATGTTGTCGGATGAGATTAGTATCGTGGGCGACCGTCATCTCCGTGCGGCCTGTGGATGTAAGTCTCCCTTCTTTGTGTTGTGCCTCGTGTGACACGAGCTATTTTTATGATTATGAGTTAATTGACTAATCCTCTTATGGATTTTGTTTTCGTGATATGTGATCATTTGACTCCGTTTTTCGTTCATATGAGGAGTAGTGTTGCTGTCTTGTGCATGTTTGATTTTATTTCTTTTATCCGCTGCGTGAGTTCTTTTGTAATGGCTTTCGGTATTTTACCGACTGAGTTTTATTTCGAAAACCAATTCTCTTAACCGAGTTTTTGGCATTATGGCCTTGATCATTTTGGCGAAATTCTTATGACGGAATTTAGTATTTTGTAAATGGCTTTTGTGAGTTTTTGAAATATTACCGTCATCGACCTTTTTGGCATTTTGTAAATGGTTTTTATCCTGGTGGGTTCTCGCTTGGGACCCACGGCGCTATAATGTTCCGTGTAATTATCTGAAATTTTTGGGCATTCTAGCCCATTGAATTATCTTTGAAAACTTTGAGTACCTTAGAAAATAAATTTCGAGATGTACTTTTAAAATAAATTATTTTCTCGTGGTACATCCAAGGTGCCACAATATGTTTCAAGATTCTTCTACCTCGAGGACCAAAATGTTTTGAGATATTTCCAATATTTTAGAAACACTTTTACTTAGACCCGAGGGTCGAATATTTCCGAAAGTTTTTCACGAAAAGAAAGTGTCCTCATTTTTATCGAATGCGAAATAGTTTTCCAAAGTCTCGATAACGATGTTTCACGATTGTACTTTTTTTTTTTTGAAGGGTCATACTCAAGATCAATCGGTGTTTCCAAAATTGTTTTCAAAAGGAGGTTTTCGTTTTTAAAACCTATCTATTCCCGTTTGAGTGCTGGGTATGTATGTGTGATGTTCGCGTTGTCGTTATGATGTTTGCTCCAGAGTATGATCGAATTGGTGGCATGAACGTCGAGGCGTTGCCACGCATTTGTTGTACTAGCCCTCTGTGAGAGGTGTGAATTGGTGTTTACTGTTTATCGCCTCGTGGTGATTTGCGTGTTGTCGCACGAGTGTGAGCTGTTGAATCTTGGGTTTGTACGTTTGTGTACATGTGTGATTGTTTCATAATGTTTGTAATTATGTGCTGGTTATCGTTCGGGCCGTTGAGGTCGCCGAACGATACCGTCGTTGTTGTAGTGTTTGTGTGTGTATTACTTTACGATGGTAATCGTTGTATATGATATGTGTTATGATTCTTTGTTGTGCTGAGTTGGCATCTCCGCTATATTGTTTTGCGACGTTATACCCCATTGTATCTAGCATTTGTACTTTCGGTATGCCGAGCCGAGGTGTTTCAACCGTGATGTGCCGGGGCATGCACGTGTAAATTGTCCTTCTCACAAGAATGCGTTTGAGGACACCGAATTGCTTTTGCGAATGGCTACCGAGACTTTCGAGTTCGCGCTCAAAGACGTATATCGTGATCGACTGAGAGACCCATGGGAGATTTTCCTATCGGATGCTTTTTGTGTTGTGACCTTGTTTCCGTTGTTGTGAGTTGCGGGGACGACATTTCTTTTATAAGAGGTCGGATGTAATACCCATACTATATTTGACTTCTGCAGTTTCTCCTTCTAAATTCTATCGACTTGCACGTGTTCGTCGATACTTTTTGAACTTGTTTGATGTCTCAGTTGTCATCGTTCGAACTAGTTGTGACCTTGTTTTAGATCGACCTGTTTATCATCGTGACCTTCCCGAGTTCGGTTCGATTCTTGTGAGCCTTGTTTGGAAGTAATATCTTTCACTTTCTACGAGTTCTTTTAATGCCTGGAGTTGAAGTGGGGACTTCGGAGTCATTGTTCGACTGTTGTAATTCGATCATTGTTATTTGATCATTATTGTTCGATCATTGTTATTTGATCGTTGTTGTTCGATCATCGTTATTTGATCATTGTTGTTCGATCATTGTTATTTGATCGTTGTTGTTCGATCATTGTTATTTGATCATTGTTGTTCGATCATTGTTATTTGATCGTTGTTATTCGATCATTGTTATTTGATCATTGTTGTTCGATCGTTCTTGTTCGAACGGGGTTGTCTGACTGTTGTTGCCTGATCTCGTACTGCGAAGAATTGTCGTTCACCGTTAGTCAACTGTTTCGAGTGTGGCCAAGTGGGTCACCGATCAGTGCATTGTGAGACCGTTGCCAAGATGTTCGGAATGGGTTTCGTTCCTACTCGGGGAGCGCCCGGTGGTGTCACTTGATGTAGATGTCTATCGTACTTCGTCCGTAATTCGTGTAGAAATTGTTATTTGTTGCGTGAACTTTTGGTTTTGTTTGTATTCTACCATGATGTTTTATTTTAAGTTTCGGACGAAACTTATTTTTAATAGGATAGAATGTAATGTCCGGTATTCTCGTTTTCGTTATCTTGAATTCTTTGTGTCTTGACGTCAGACATTTTCTTGTTGACGAGAATCGGAGTGAATTCTATCATTATTCTATATTTGTTTCTACCGCATAGTCGTTGTGGTCGGTTGGGACTTGTTGTCGCGTGCGTTTCTTTGATTAAATGTGTGCATGTGATGTGTTGTTAATTACTCGTTATTGTTTTGAATCATTGTCGGTGGCGTTGTTATGGTCGTCGTGGGGCGTGTTTTCACGCTGTATGTTCTTTCGCGTTGCTTGTAACGTTTCGCCGTTGGGCGCGATTTTTTTTTCGGTTCTTGTGTATCCCGTTGAGTTTTCCTGGCGGGATATTGCTTCTCCCTACTTGATTTAAGTTTCGGGACGAAACTTCTTTTAAGGAGGGTAGAATGTAATATCCGCAATTTCGGATTTCTGGTAATTTTATTTTTTCGGCGGAGGTCCGTTTCGACGACTCGCTTGGGACCGTATCATCATTCTGAGAATGATTAATTCTGCACTTTTTGTCATCCGAGTTCGTTTCGGTATTGTTTTGTTGAGTTCCGTGTTTCTTAACAACTTTTCCGCACTCGAGTTCGATTCTTGTGAATCTCGTCCAAATTCTTGCTTCGAGTTTCCGTAAGTCCGTTTAACTTTGTTAGACGTGTTGTGAGCTTTGGTTTGGTGTTTCGATCGCGTATCGTGATTTTCGGACGTTTTGGGCCATTTTCGTAATTTCCCAAAGTTTTGAGTAATTACTTCCGTTGTTGAATTCCGAGCCTTCGGGTGGTCGGAATTGTGTGTTCTCTTAGCCCTTAGATTCGTCTTTGCGAGTACTTCGTGACCGTATCTTCGATTCGTATTCAGGTTCGGGTTTCGGTGTCGTTTTCTTGAGTTCAGTGTTATGAAACGACTTTTCCCAAATATGAGTCGACTTTGTAAAATCACCATAAATTCTTGAAAACTCCAAAGACTTTGAATCTTTTCAATATTATAGAGCATCAAGTTAGCTTTCCAATGGTTTAAACGGTGAGTCAATCGGAGTCCGGACGAGAGAGTTATGGTCGAAATAGCTCAGACACTCATTTTCCAGTTTTGGCGAGCAGCTGTACCTGTCATGCCGCGGCACACTTAGTGAGCCGCGGCACACTGCCCAGTTAGCCTATTTCTCATGGATTTTGTGAGATGAATGCTCATTTCATCTCTTCCTTCATTCCTCCTCCTCTTGGGCGATCTTATGGGCGATTTTTGGGCGTTTTGCATCATCAATCCAAGAGAACTTCATATTCTTCAAGTTTTTGGTGTGGATTAACAACTCCAACAATTGTTCTTCATCATTAATTCAAGGTAAATTCTTGAAACCCTACTTTTGGGTGAATTGGGGGTTTTTGTTCGTTTTGTCCGATTTAACCGTAATAACTTAGATTGGTGATGTATTGATGATTATTTAGATGTATTCTATCATTTCCCTTGTTATTCCATGGTTGGATCGTTTCGATTCGTTATTTTGGTCGAGTTCTTAGTCAACGCCTTGAAGGTGTCCGACAAAAGGTCTTAGAGGGGGGATTGGGCGTTGTATGATTATTATCCATCGTACGATTGTTGATTTATCATTGGTATGACTTAGGGACGAAATTCTTGTGAAGAACTCGAGTCGGAACCCTTCCGTTCGTTGTCTTCTTCTGTCCGAGCTCCCGGTCGAACCGTGTTCTTCTAACGCTTGGTAGCGGTTATTAAGGCAAGTATCTTATTATACGACTTGTATCTTGTGACTAGTAATTACGTATGATATGTATGACGATTTTGCTTGCCTCCGTAAATATGTTCCGTTTGAGTTGGTTGTGTTTTCCGAAATTTGAAGGCTTTGTGATAATAGTGATATATTGGTATCCGTGTTAGGCGTCGTGCCATTTGTGGAGGATTGCGATGTACATATGAGATGGTTGTACACGTGGTTGTTCAATGTATTGTGTACCGAATGTGTGTTATGTTGGTTAAGAGTCGTTGTGATAATCATGATATTTGTGTTGTTTTGGTTTACATACTTGATTGTACATTTCAGTGTAATGTGGAATGGCTTGACATTTAATGATTATGAATTGTGTCGTGTCGATGTGTGTGTGTTCCAGGTAGGGTCTGACGAGGCCTCTGGAGTTCGGTACATGATGTGTACGAACAAAGTGTGTGATCCAGGTAGGGTCTGACGAGGCCTCTGGAGTCCGTACATGACGTGTACGGACAAGGTGTGTGATCCAGGTAGGGTCTGACGAGGCCTCTGGAGTTCGGTACATGATGTGTACGAACGATGTTGTGGCCGGGTAGGGTCCGTTGAGGCCTCCGGAGTTCGGTACATGATGTGTACGAACAGTGTGTGTGGCCGGGTAGGGTCCGTTGAGGCCTCCGGAGTTCGGTACATGATGTGTACGAACAGTGTGTGTGGTCCGGGTAAGGTCCGTCGAGGCCTCCTGAGTTCGGTACATGATGTGTACGAACAATGATCGTGTAGTTGATTGTTCGGGTAACATTTTAAATATGGATCTCGGACTCATAATGATATATTATTTAGTATGCTTTGAAACGAGAATCGGGCTAAGGCCCTAATGTTTACGAAAAGGTTTTGTAAATTGGGACTCGAGGTCCAAAAGAATTTCTGCTTTAAAAATCCCCGAGATGATGTGTTCCTTTTCAAATATCTCTTACTTGAGTTCGAAATTATAAAACTTAACTGTAACATTTTGATAAAAGATTTACGTATTAACATCATAGTTGCTATTTGCTAGTTACATTTCGTATGTTTTAATACTTGCACTAGTAAAACAAAGGAGTTTACTAACCCCGAGTATTCGGGGTGGATGTCCTGCTCAAGGCCCGTGTACATGGAGGTTCAGGGGAGCAGTCACAGGATTGGCACAAGGGGATGACGAGCTGCGATACTAATCAAGAGTTGAGAGTTGGTAGAGTTTATTTGTATTGTTAGAGTTGATTCAGTCTTCCGTTGTATTGTATTTCGAACCCTGTGTGGGTAATGTTGTTAGTCAGTCCTGTTGATAGAGTTGTGTGACCTCATCGGTCTGTGTGTTTTTGTGTAAGTGACCTTAACGGTCTGTATTATTATATTGTTTGACCCTGGCCGGGCAAGCATTTGGTTGTTTATGGACGTTTAGTCTGGTAGATCCTTGCGGAAAGGGTTTACGGCGTGTAATATTCCCATATGGTTTTGGGGGTGTTACAACTGAGGTTCAGGCCGTCGGATTCGTGCAGCGGATCACGAATCACCCGTGCGCCTAGGAGACTTTCGAGTCTCCGTCCGGCTACCATCAACGAGATTTCATATAATACCAACATTAGAGATATCATGCACTAGTCCATTGTGCTGCGTAAGACGCTAGGCACCCACCTGTCCTTTGCCTCCGACCAATTAAGGGCCGGTATCTCAAACCCTTGAAGCTTAACCCGCAATGGCACTCGGCACTAAGGGTCACTCGCATGCCCGAAGTGCAATTCCTCGTGCTTGACACTCACTCGGGACTTCCTAGGTGCAGTACCTTGGTGCCCTTGAGAGTACCTCACCCGAGACGGACAACCTTTTAGATCTTGGCTTAGATTCATGCCATCAATAGATATTTGCCCCTCACGATGTTTGGGACTACTTCGCATACCGACATATTACCTTTAATCCGCAATGTGGTGTTGTCTCGCAACCACATGTACAAGCCAACGATCCCCCGCAGCATAGCCGGAACCGATAGCTAATGCTTACGAGTAAGCTCACGAGGTGTATGATTTAAATGCGTGCCTCGATTTCCCTATCGACATAGAGGAAGTGTATATGGCCGACGGCATCCCTCCGGTCACACTTTAGCCTCAATGCCAACCTTAAGCCCAACGCAAACCACTCAGGTCCTACGCCGCCCTAACGATTTCCAACTCGCTCGGGAACTCCTCGCACACTTAGAATGCTTAGAGTTGGCTCCCTAGAGGCCCCCCATACCTCTAGGAAGATTGCACGCTTGGTGCTCGACAGCACGAGGAAGACTGGCCGCTTGCCCACCATTGCCCATCTAAGGACTGTCCCCCCTATAATAGGCTTAGACAAATATTCTCTTGTAATTGCACTAGACATTGAATGGCCGAGGAACCACATCGGGTGTAACTCCCTCATATAAACTCCAAATCCTTATACGCTTGAACCGTAGAGTAGCTTACGACATTATCTATATGTCCTCAAAGTTTCAGCCCCATCCGATACTCGAGGAGTGAGGAATTGCCTCTGCAATATTCTGAAACTACTACAATGCCACTGCACTGCAGCATCTCGATACTTCGCATCGTTCGCTACTCAAACGGAACCGTATAGTTGTGAAACTTGGTGGAGATCTTCCCAACACTCCAAGGAACTCCCCATTACAAGCATTTCACGAAACTCTTTTTCTAATGCCCTCTGCTCAACGACTCAAAGTCCTGCTCGCGCACGGACACACTCCGGACGCCGACCACTGTCGCACGTCCCCAACCTTATTCGTGTCGCAGGGTAACTATCCAACATAATCCTTTGTAAGTCCGGGGCAATCCCGGGTACTCCGAATAATATGGAAAGCGCCCTGTGACACTGTGGCATTTTTCGGCCAAACCGATCGGTGCCGCGGCTGCGCCATGCAGACACTGCCGACCACTGGGAGCCATTTTTGGGCCTGTTGTCACGGGATGGGAGTTGACAAGCCCGTGCGGCACCCCCATGCGATCATATGTGCATGGAGCATAGGGGTAAGCCTTAGGGAATCGGCACAATGTCACTGGTTTCGCCCTGCCATGGGCTCATCAGGAGAACGGCTCCAGTTCCCGACCAGTTGGCCCGACCAGTTTGTGTAGGGACGGTCGAATCCCCCTTCTAGGTTAAGTCCAAGACTAGCGGTAAGCTCCCCGAATTGAACCGGGTCGGCATACCTGAACTCCAGGGGTTTCTTGCTACAACACTGAAGGGACAACCACTGAAGCACGATCCTCCGATACATTATGCACAACCAGCGTGACATAGGGGCAAATCTGCGGTCCGTGACATCCTCCCACCGCCATAATCATGCACGTCCTCGTGCATTCTGAGTACGCCCCGAAAAGGTGCCTATCCCGCCGCGAAAGCACAAAGGACCGCCTCATCCACAGCATCTCAGACCCAGCTCCCAGCAAACCCGTCCTCGAAGGGTAGAGGACCCGCATGCAGACACCATAGTGAGGTGTGAACGCTTGGGATGGGATGTGTGATCTCCCCCCTGTTCGTCACAGCCAAACCCTTGCGCGCCAAAGGGTGGGGACCCGCGTGGTGCGGCATTGGGGTGCATGGAGAGCGATGCGGAAGGGCCATCGTGAGAGGGGACGAGCACGGCTCCGATACCACTTGTCACGGGATGGGAGTTGACAAGCCCGTGCGGCACCACGCAGGTAATTTGGTGCGCCGTTGACCTTCTGTTCCTCATCTTTTACGCCCATAGCGTCAAAGTAACGTTCCAGGCCGAATAAGAAGTTATCGACCATAGTGGCATTCCGAGTGCCATCGTAGGTTTCGGGCTTCGGCACATCCAAGCGGCGCGCATTAAAAGCGAACGGGGCAGCGGAATTAAACGATGCGGCTCGCTTGTGTTTAGCCCATTCCGACCGGACTTCTTCCACTTCCGAGCGAATAGAGCGTAGCTCTTCTTGGACAAAGCCACGGAGACCATGAATCTCCTTCTGGAATTCGATAAGTTGCCCGCACAACATATCCGACTGGTCCATCATAAGTTTCTTCAGGAAGCCTGCGATGTCGGCGTATTCCGTCTCCAGAGTGTCGAACCTGTCATGGACTTGATCAAGGTTCTCCTCCAAGCTAGCCATCGAGGCTTCCAGTGTGGCAATCCGAGGTTCGAAGGCGTCGGCAGAGGGTCCCTTGGACTTACCTCGGACCTTGTTACCTCGTTGCTCCTCACGACCGCGTTGCTGCTCTTGAGTAGCATCAATAGGGACATCCTGAGTGTTGGCCATTGTTCTCGTGTGATATGAGTCGGTTGTGTGCAAACCTGGCTCCGATACCACTTGTCACGGGATGGGAGTTGACAAACCCGTGCGGCACCCCCATGCGATCATATGTGCGTGGAGCACAGGGGTAAGCCTTAGGGAATCGGCACAATGTCACTGGTTTCGCCCTGTCATGGTGTCACGGGGTGCGGCTCACTGAGGTTCAGGCCGTCGAATTCGTGCAGCGGATCACGAATCACCCGTGCGCCTAGGAGACTTCCGAGTCTCCGTCCGGCTACCATCTACGAGATTTCATATAATACCAACATTAGAGATATCATGCACTGGTCCATTGTGCTATGCGTAGAACGCTAGGCACCCGCCTGTCCTTTGCCTCCGACCAACTAAGGGCCGGTATCTCATACCCTTCAATCTTAACCCGCAATGGCACTCGACACTAAGGGTCACTCGCATGCCCGAAGTGCAATTCCTCGTGCTCGACACTCACTCGGGATTTCCTAGGTGCAGTACCTTGGCGCCCTTGAGAGTACCTCACCCGAGACGGACAACCTTTTAGATCTTGGCTTAGATTCATGCCATCAATAGATATTTGCCCCTCACGATGTTTGGGACTACTTCGCATACCGACATATTACCTTCAATCCGCAATGTGGTGTTGTCTCGCAACCACATGTACAAGCCAACGATCCCCCGCAGCATAGCCGGAACCGATAGCTAATGCTTACGAGTAAGCTCACGAGGCGTATGATTTAAATGCGTGCCTCGATTGCCCAATCGACATAGAGGAAGTGTATATGGCCGACGGCATCCCTCCGGTCACACTTTAGCCTCAATGCCAACCTTAAGCCCAACGCAGACCACTCAGGTCCTACGCCGCCCTAACGATTTCCAACTCGCTCGGGAACTCCTCGCACACTTCGAATGCTTAGAGTTGGCTCCCTAGAGGCCCCCCTTACCTCTAGGAAGATTGCACGCTTGGTGCTCGACAGCACGAGGAAGACTGGCCGCTTGCCCACCATTGCCCATCTAAGGACTGTCCCCCCTATAATAGGCTTAGACAAATATTCCCTTGTAATTGCACTAGACATTGAATGGCCGAGGAACCACATCGGGTGTAACTCCCTCGTCCGAACTCCAAATCCTTATCCGCTTGAACCGTAGAGTAGCTTACGACATTATCATTAAGTCCTCAAAGTTTCAGCCCCATCCGATACTCGAGGAGTGAGGAATTGCCTCTGCAATATTCTGAAACTACGATAATGCCACTGCACTGCAGCATCTCGATCCTTCGCATCGTTCGCTACTCAAACGGAACCGTCTAGTTGTGAAACTTGGTGGAGACCTTCCTAACACTCCAAGGAACTCCCCATTACAAGCATTTCACGAAACTCTTTTTCTAAATCCCTCTGCTCAACGACTCAAAGTCCTGCTCGCGCACGGACACACTCCGGACGCCGACCACTGTCGCACGTCCCCAACCTTATTCGTGTCGCAGGGCAACTATCCAACATAATCCTTTGTAAGTCCGGGGCAATCCCGGGTACTCCGAATAATATGGAAAGCGCCCTGTGACATCCTCCCCCTCTCGATCCGTTGACGTCCTCGTCAACGCATGCACACACAACCTGCTCCATGTACATGCGCTGCCCATCTCATCATGAAAATACTTGGGCAACGAACCCGACACTCTACCTCCATCTCCTCAACTCGTGTGCCTCTCAGCACAGCACTCTTAGTTCCATCAAGTGGCGCCTGCTTGTAAAGTCTGGGGCCCAACTCGAAGAACGCCTGCACGGCAACTCGATGATCGCAATTTCTCGCCGCTCGCCCGGCAACTCTTGCGCCTCGCGCATTCAAACTCATTGCTCGTAGGGATGCAGTGCATGCGATCAATGCACTCTCCCTCCTCTCGGATGTTGCCTCTCTTCGGCGCACACCCACTCATATCTTGGCAGGAATCATTCTCTCCATGCCTCGATATAACCAAAAACCAACCGATGGTGTTAGATTGCCACTCTAGCTCAAATCAAGCTACTCCCTCATTGTCAAGTCCTAGACTAGCGACAAGTTCTCCGAATTAAACCGGGTCGATTTGCCTGAACATCTGGAGTACATGATACTTATAAGAGTGCTCACTAACACCAATAACCCATCCAAAGGAGCCTTGCGCTCCGCTCAAATACCACCGCGGCTGCCCTCTCAAAAATCCTTACTAACCATACCCCATAATATGGATTCCGAATTCTATCAAGGACGAGCCAAACCCAATCTGAAACTCTGTAAGACAAGTGCCCTCTAGCACAAGTCGAAAGAGGCCTGCACGGCTGCTCACAGATCACTACTCTCGGCCCTTAGGCCACCGCACTTCTACGGCAAGGAGCTTGAAGGCTGTACGCGTGATCAACGCACCCTCCCCCGCTCGAAGGTGATGCCTAACTCTCGGCACACCGCGTCACCGGCCTTCAGCCTGGCGTGACGAAACTCGTAACCTGGCCATCTGGCCTTATTGCTCAACGCACGATTGTGTACTCTGTACGAGCACACCTCATCCGGCTTGCTCTCATCAGAAATTCTTCAACCAATAGGTCCCATTAATTGGCTTCCAAATCACTTCCAAGAACAGCCATCTCAGAATCGCTCACATGTGTATCCTGGATGGACACACCTCTTCGGTAACCAAGAAGCCCAATGCTTCGTATAACTCAGTCCCTTTCAGAAAATCCCTCAACCACAGAGCCCATACTCTAGGCTTTGGAATTTCCTTAAGGAACATCGTTCTCGAATCAGCCCATTTCGTCTCGAGGGTCTGGCCCTCCCCCACTCGTGTTGGAGGCCAGACCCAAATCTCTTGTCCCTCATAGACTGCTGGGACATGCAACACCACACTTGGAGCATGCCCATTCTCATTTCTACCCGACTCGAACCAGGAAGACTGAACACTCCACTCTTGCAACTTCCGTGGTGGCTGTGTTACGATTGCACCTCATGTGCGAAAGCGCTCTGCGCATAACAATTCAAATCTCATTTCGTAACCAATGCACCTCAAGTGCTGTGGCGCTTGTGCGCACTAAGATTAAGCCCAAGATTTGCACCTGAACGTGCTGTGGCGGATTCCCGCACTGAAGTTCTCGCCCAAATAGGTCTAAAACCCAAATCACCTCTCAATCTGCGGCGCTACGCAAACATGGCTGCAACTTGGCAGACGTGGCTACTGCACACCACCCGGCTCACCGGCATGTCTCCTTCTAGGAGATCAAGATGTCTTATAAGCCCACAAAAATAGGTCAACATAAAGTTTCTGATCAGATTACACCAACACCGTTACTCACGCGTCCGTAATTTACCGATGAGAATGTTCCCCTCACATTAACCAACTGCCAACCGTACTCGCAGAGAATAAATAGTCATTAAACATGTCGTAACCCGGGTACTACCATTCGCCGAAATCACTAATGCCAACAACTCGCACCGAACAAAGCTTTCGAACATCACTGACAGAAACCAAACAACCAGGGTACTACCATTCGCCCAATTGCAAAGCCAACTCGAGGTACTACCATTCGCTCAAGTCCCACTGCCAACTTAATTCTCAACTCGCCACAATACGTAAGAACGCACCGCAAGCCCTTCGCTGGAATGCCACTACAATGGCTAATCAAAAAAAAATTTGGCACAATTTTGGTATCCGGTTCACATGGGGAAGCAAGATATTCAACAAAGCTCAATCGAAACACGGATGCGACATTCCAAGGCTCCGATACCACCTGTCACGGGGTGCGGCTCACCGAGGTTCAGGCCGCCGAATTCGTGCGGCGGATCACGAATCACCCGTGCGCCTAGGAGACTTCCGAGTCTCCGTCCGGCTACCATCTACGAGATTTCATATAATACCAACATTAGAGATATCATGCCTTTGGTCCATTGTGCTATGCGTAGAACGCTAGGCACCCGCTGTCCTTTGCCTCCGACCAACTAAGGGCCGGTATCTCATACCCTTCAATCTTAACCCGCAATGGCACTCGGCACTAAGGGTCACTCGCATGCCCGAAGTGCAATTCCTCGTGCTCGACACTCACTCGGGATTTCCTAGGTGCGTACCTTGGCGCCCTTGAGAGTACCTCACCCGAGACGGACAACCTTTAGATCTTGGCTTAGATTCATGCCATCAATAGATATTTGCCCCTCACGATGTTTGGGACTACTTCGCATACCGACATATTACCTTCAATCCACAATGTGGTGTTGTCTCGCAACCACATGTACAAGCCAACGATCCCCATGACATAGCCGAACCGATAGCTAATGCTTACGAGTAAGCTCACGAGGCGTATGATTTAAATGCGTGCCTCGATTGCCCAATCGACATAGAGGAAGTGTATATGGCCGACGGCATCCCTCCGGTCACACTTTAGCCTCAATGCCAACCTTGAGCCCAACGCAGACCACTCAGGTCCTACGCCGCCCTAACGATTTCCAACTCGCTCGGGAACTCCTCGCACACTTCGAATGCTTAGAGTTGGCTCCCTAGAGGCCCCCCTTACCTCTAGGAAGATTGCACGCTTGGTGCTCGACAGCACGAGAAAGACTGGCCGCTTGCCCACCATTGCCCATCTAAGGACTCTCCCCCCTATAATAGGCTTAGACAAATATTCCCTTGTAATTGCACTAGACATTGAATGGCCGAGGAACCACATCGGGTGTAACTCCCTCGTCCGAACTCCAAATCCTTATCCGCTTGAACCGTAGAGTAGCTTACGACATTATCTATAAGTCCTCAAAGTTTTAGCCCCATCCGATACTCGAGGAGTGAGGAATTGCCTCTGCAATATTCTGAAACTACGATAATGCCACTGCACTGCAGCATCTCGATCCTTCGCATCGTTCGCTACTCAAACGGAACCGTCTAGTTGTGAAACTTGGTGGAGACCTTCCCAACACTCCAAGGAACTCCCCATTACAAGAATTTCACGAAACTCTTTTTCTAAAGCCCTCTGCTCAACGACTCAAAGTCCTGCTCGCGCACGGACACACTCCGGACGCCGACCACTGTCGCACGTCCCCAACCTTATTCGTGTCGCAGGGCAACTATCCAACATAATCCTTTGTAAGTCCGGGGCAATCCCGGGTACTCCGAATAATATGGAAAGCGCCCTGTGACACATGGGCTCATCAGGAGAACGGCTCCAGTTCCCGACCAGTTGGCCCGACCAGTTTGTGTAGGGACGGTCGAATCCCCCTTCTAGGTTAAGTCCAAGACTAGCGGTAAGCTCCCCGAATTGAACCGGGTCGGCATACCTGAACTCCAGGGGTTTCTTGCTACAACACTGAAGGGACAACCACTGAAGCACGATCCTCCGATACGTTATGCACAACCAGCGTGACATAGGGGCAAATCTGCGGTCCGTGACATCCTCCCACCGCCATAATCATGCACGTCCTCGTGCATTCTGAGTACGCCCCGAAAAGGCTCTGATACCACTTGTCACGGGATGGGAGTTGACAAACCCGTGCGGCACCCCCATGCGATCATATGTGCGTGGAGCACAGGGGTAAGCCTTAGGGAATCGGCACAATGTCACTGGTTTCGCCCTGCCATGGGCTCATCAGGAGAACGGCTCCAGTTCCCGACCAGTTGGCCCGACCAGTTTGTGTAGGGACGGTCGAATCCCCCTTCTAGGTTAAGTCCAAGACTAGCGGTAAGCTCCCCGAATTGAACCGGGTCGGCATACCTGAACTCCAGGGGTTTCTTGCTACAACACTGAAGGGACAACCACTGAAGCACGATCCTCCGATACGTTATGCACAACCAGCGTGACATAGGGGCAAATCTGCGGTCCGTGACATCCTCCCACCGCCATAATCATGCACGTCCTCGTGCATTCTGAGTACGCCCCGAAAAGGTGCCTATCCTGCCGCGACAGCTTAAAGGACCGCCTCATCCACAGCATCTCAGACCCAGCTCCCAGCAAACCCGTCCTCGAAGGGTAGAGGACCCGCATGCAGACACCATAGTGAGGTGTGAACGCTTGGGATGGGATGTGTGATCTCCCCCCTGTTCGTCACAGCCAAACCCTTGCGCGCCAAAGGGTGGGGACCCGCGTGGTGCGGCATTGGGGTGCATGGAGAGCGATGCGGAAGGGCCATCGTGAGAGGGGACGAGCACGGCTCTGATACCACTTGTCACGGGATGGGAGTTGACAAGCCCGTGCGGCACCCCCATGCGATCATATGTGCGTGGAGCACAGGGGTAAGCCTTAGGGAATCGGCACAATGTCACTGGTTTCGCCCTGCCATGGGCTCATCAGGAGAACGGCTCCAGTTCCCGACCAGTTGGCCCGACCAGTTTGTGTAGGGACGGTCGAATCCCCCTTCTAGGTTAAGTCCAAGACTAGCGGTAAGCTCCCCGAATTGAACCGGGTCGGCATACCTGAACTCCAGGGGTTTCTTGCTACGACACTGAAGGGACAACCACTGAAGCACGATCCTCCGATACGTTATGCACAACCAGCGTGACATAGGGGCAAATCTGCGGTCCGTGACACTGTGCCGCAGCACACTCCCGCTGGGCCGCGGCACACTGTGCAGCCTATTTAAGGCCCAGCAGACGTTTTTCTCGCCATTTTTCTCCTTCTTCCACTTCTCTTCCGCGGCTGGAGTTGTTCCTATCATGGAGAGATGTTGTTTCTCAACAAATCCATGAAGTTTTGGAGTTCATATCATCAATCATCCATCCTATAACATCCTTTGATCGAGCGAATTAGGTCAGATTTTCTAGAAATCTAATTTTGGGGATTTTGGGTATTTTGTTCGATTTCATCCGTTTAATCCGATTTAACTTAGGATTGTGATGGATTGATGATTATTTGGATGTATTGTATCATTTCCCTTGTTAACCCATGGTTGGATCGTATCGATTCGTTATTTTGGTCGAGTTCTTGACCGACGCCTTGAAGGTGTCCGGTAAAATGTCATAGAGGGGTTTTCGGGCGTTCTACGATTATTCTCCCTCGTATGATCGATGATTTATTGAATTTATGTTGTTAGGGTCGAATTCTTGTGAAGAACTCGAGTCGGAACCCTTCCGTTCATTGTCTTCTTCGGGGTCCGAGCTTCCCGGTCGAACCGTGTTCTTCGGAGCGTTTGGTAGCAGTTATTAAGGCAAGTATCTTATTATACGACTTGTATCCTGCGACTAGTAATTACGTATGATATGTATGACGATTTCGCTTGCCTCCGTAAATATGTTCCGTTTGAGTTGGTTGTGTTTTCCGAAATTTGAAGGCTTTGTGATAATAGTGATATATTGGTATACGTGTTAGGCGTTGTGCCATTTGTGCAGGATTGCGATGTACATATGAGATGGTTGTACACGTGGTTGTTCAATGTATTGTGTACCGAATGTGTGTTATGTTGGTTAAGAGTCGTTGTGATGATCATGATATTTGTGTTGTTTTGGTTTACATACTTGATTGTACATTTCAGTGTAATGTTGGCTTGACATTTAATGATTATGAATTGTTTCGTGTCGATGTGTGGGTGTTCCATGTAATATATGCAAATTTTCGATTTTCGGTAAATTTCTTTTTTCGGCCGAAGTCCGTTTTGACGACTCGCTTTTGACTGTTTCGTCATTCGGAGAATATTTAATTCTGCACTTTTTGTCATCCGAGTTCATTTCGGTGCTGCTTTGTTGAGTTCCGTGCTTTTTAGCGACTTGTCCGCGCTTGAGTTCGGTTCTTGCGAATCTCGTTCGAAACTGTCGTTTGGGGTTTTTCGTAAGTTCATTTAACGTTGTTATACGTGTTGTGAGCTTCGGTTTGATTATTCGTTGTCGTATGGTGATTTTCGGGCATTTGGGCCATTTTCGTAATTTCCCAAAGTTTGGGGTAATTACCTTCCGTTGTCGAATTTCGAGCCTTCGGGTGGTCGGAATCGTGTGTTCTACTAGCTCTTAGATTCGTCTTTGTGAGTACTTCGTAACCGTATCTTCGGTTCGTATTCAGGTTCGGGTTTCGGTGTCGTTTTGTTGAATTCAGGATTACTAAACGACTTTTCTAAGTATGAGTTCGACTTTGTTAGATCACCATTAATTTTTGGTAACTCCAAAAATTCTGAATCTTTGCAATATTATTGAGCATCGAGTTAGCTTCCCAATGGTTCAAACGGTGAGTCAATCAGAGTCCGGACGTGAGAGTTATGGTCGTTTTAGCTCACCCGCTCGTTATTGGCCGATCACTGCCGGCCGAACTCGGCCGTGTCGTCCGACACGGCCCGTGCCGTACTCGTCCGGATAAGCCAGAAGTCTCTGTCTCAGGACCCGACCGTGTCGTCCGACACGGCCCGTGCCGTACTCGTCCGGAAATGCCGGCCGATCGCTGACACGCCCGACCGTGTTCCAGGACACGGCCGAGTCGTGCCGAAGTCGCCGCTTGACGGGTCACTATCGGGCGACGCGACCGTGTCTAGCAGACACGGTCGAGTCCCCGCCGCCGTGGTCGGCTATTTAAGGGCTCGACCGAGTCATCCGCCATTTTCACCCTTTTCTTCGTTTCTTCGCGTTTCTTCGTCAATAATGGATGGATTTGGATGGATATGACATAGAGCAACATGTTTTGGAAGTTCTAATCATTGATTAACATCATCTTCCACCGGATCGAAGGTAAGAACACCTAAACTTTTGGTTTTGGATGTTCTTGAGGTTTCTTGGTGTTTTGGCCGATTTGCTTCGTTTTGATTCATATTATTGTTAGAACTTGATTGTAAACTCGTAATCATTCAATACCCTTGAAGTTTTGTGGAACGGATTTGAGTATTTCTTTGAATAATCGATTAAATTGGACTACGCCTTCAAAGTGTCCGATAAAATGCTTCAATGGGTATAACTTGGGAAGTTCCATACGTTTTCGTAGAATTGTGATTGAATTGATATCGTTGTGACTTAGGAACGAATTCTTGTGAAGAACTCGAGTCGGAACCCTTCCGTTCGTTTCCTTCTTTGGGGTCCGAGCTTCCCGGTCGAACCGTGTTCTTCGGAGCGTTCGGTAGCGGTTATTAAAGCAAGTATCTTACTATACGACTTGTATCTTGCGACTAGTAATCACGTATGAGATTTATGATGATTTTGCGTGCCTTCGTAAATATGTTCCGTTTGAGTTGGTTGTGTTTTCCGAAATTTGAAGGCTTTGTGATAATAGTGTTATATTGGTATACGTGTTAGGCATTGTGCCATTTGTGCAGGATTGCGATGTACATATGAGATGGTTGTACACGTGGTTGTGCAATGTATTGTGTACCGAATGTGTGTTATGTTGGTTAAATGTCGTTGATTGATGATAGTTGTTGCGAGTGTTGAGGTTGTGTTATGTGCGTGCAATGTATGATTTTGTGGTGATCAAGGTGATTGATTAATTGTGCTCATTGTTGTATGTAATGCGAATGTGATGTGCTGGAACGCTAGGTTCACTCGTGCGGGTTCGACGGGGCCTACGAGGATTCATGGCACAGGTCCATGGGATCGGAACTTAGTGTGTGGTGCTGAGGTCCAATCGTGCGGGTCTGACGAGGCCTACGATGATTCATGGCACAGGTCCATTGAATCAGGACACAGTACGTCCAACCGTGCGGGTTCGACGGAACCTACGGTGACACGTGACACAGGTTCACGGGGTCGGGACTGTTTGTTGTGATTTTTGTGTTTGCTCAATCCGTGTGGGTTGTTGAACCTACGGAGACTCGTGGCAAGCGATCACGGAGTCATGAGCATGATTGATTGTTGTGATTGTTGTGTTTGCTCGATCCGTGTGGGTTGTTGAACCTACAGAGACTCGTGGCAAGCGATCACGGAGTCATGAGCATGATTGATTGTTGTGATTGTTGTGATTGGTTAAGTCCGTGCGGGTTGTTGAACCTACGGAGACACGTGACAGGGGATCACGGTGTCATGAACTATGTTTTGTAAATCAAACTTTTTTGTAAGAAAGTTTTAAGAAAAGAATGTTGGGTCGAGCCCCACGAGATTTATGGAAATGTTTCCGGTATTGTAAACTGTTGAATTATGAAACAAGTTTTGGGTTAAGGCCCTTAAGTTTTCCGAAAGGTTTTGTGAATAAGGACTTGAGGTCTTAAGGTTTTGAAATTCTAAAAATTCCCGAGATGATAATCTTATTTTCGAATGCTTCAGAGCTTATCTTCTCTTGTGAAAACCTCCCGGGAATATTTGATACTTGATTATTAATTGCTTGTTACATTTCGTATGATTTTATACTTGCACTAGTAAAACAGGGGAGTTTTACTAACCCCCGAGTAATCGGGGGGTGGATGTCTGTTCTGCGTCCAGGTACATGCAGGTTCAGGGGAGCAGTCACAGGATTGGCACAAGGGGATGACGAGCTGCGATACTAATCAAGAGTTGAGAGTTGGTAGAGTTTAGTTGTATTGTTAGAGTTGATTCAGTCTTCCGCTGTATTGTATTCGACCCCTGTGTGGGTAATGTTGTTAGTCAGTCCTGTTGATAGAGTTGTGTGACCTCATCGGTCTGTGTGTTTATGTGTAAGTGACCTTGACGGTCTGTATTATTATATTGTTTGACCCTGGACGGGCAAGCATTTGGTTGTTTATGGACGTTTAGCCTGGTAGATCCTTGCGGAAAGGGTTTACGGCGTGTAATATTCCCATACGGTTTTGGGGGTGTTACATGTAATATCCGCAATTTCGGATTTCCGGTAATTTTCATTTTTTGGCGGAGGTCCGTTTCGACGACTCTCTTTTGACCGTTTCGTCATTCTGAGAATATTTAATTCTACACTTTTTGTCATCCGAGTTCGTTTCGGTATCGTTTTGTTGAGTTTCATGTTCTTAAATGACTTTTCCGCACATGAGTTCGATTCTCGCGAATCTCGTCCGAAACTGTTGTTTCGAGTTTCTCGGAAGTCCATTTAATGTTATTATTCATGTTGCAAGCTTCGGTTTGGTTATTCGATCACATATCGTGATTTTGGGGCGTTTTGGGCCATTTTCGTAATTTCCCAAAGTTTGGGGTAATTACTTTCCGTTGTCGAATTTCGAGCCTTCGGGTAGTCGGAATCGTGTGTTCTATTAGTGCTCGGATTCGTCTTTTCGAGTACTTCGTAACCGTATCTTCGATTCGTACTCAGGTTCGGGTTTCGGGTTCGTTCGGGCCGTCGGAGTTGGTCCCGGCCGAGTCATGGCCGGGCATGCTCGCCAGCGCCCGCCGAGTAACGTGCGGTAGTGATCGGCGATACGTCGTAAGGCGGTTACGTCGTAAGGCACTGGCCGTAACGCACGTAACGCCCGGCATTTTCCAGTGATGAGTTCGCCATGGCCGATTACGTCGTAAGCCATGGCCGATTACGTCGTAACGGCCGTGATCGGCTATTTAAGGCCTGGTAGCGTATTTTTCACCCAGTTCTTCATTCTTTTACTTCCCGTACGCGGCTTTGGGTGTGTATATCATGGAGAGATGTTGTTGGGCAATGAATCCATGAAGTTTTGAGGTTCATATCATCAATCATACGTCCTATAACATCCTTTAATCGAGCGAATCAGGTCAGATTTTCTAGAAATCTAATTTTGGGGATTTTGGGTATTTTGTTCGATTTCGTCCGTTTAATCCGATTTAACTTAGGATTGTGATGGATTGATGATTATTTAGATGTATTGTATCATTTCCCTTGTTATTCCATGGTTGGATCGTATCGATTCGTTGTTTTGGTCGAGTTCTTGATCGACGCCTTGAAGGTGTCCGATAAAATGTCATAGAGGGGTTTTCGGGCGTTCTACGATTATTCTTCCTCGTATGATCGATGATTTATTGATTATATGTTGTTAGGGTCGAACTCTTGTGAAGAACTCGAGCCGGAACCCTTCCGTTCGTTGTCTTCTTCGGGGTCCGAGCTTCCCGGTCGAACCGTGTTCTTCGGAGCGTTTGGTAGCGGTTATTAAGGCAAGTATCTTATTATACGACTTGTATCTTGTGACTAGTAATTACGTATGACATGTATGACGATTTTGCTTGCCTCCGTAAATATGTTCCGTTGGAGTTGGTTGTGTTTTCCGAAATTTGAAGGTGTTGTTGCCCAAAATATTTATCCGAAGATTAATACTGCTGGATGACGGACAACAAACAACAATTGCGGGAGCACTTCCGAGAGAAGATAAATAATACAAGATTTGCCGGGTTTGTTAGGCCCGGGCTTGAATGCTCTCGCGAGATGTTATTAATACGAATATTCGTGGATACAAGTATTAATGAGAGAAATCTAAATACAATGAGTGTAAAAAGACTCTGTTAATCCGGCTCTTGAGCGAAGCTTGATGTTCTTCGTCCCGCCGATAATCTGCTCGAGGAGAAAAGGCCGGGAGAAGTAAGACCGAAAGAAAGCCGTTGCCAAGAGTTGGATGTTAGCCAAGTGCTGTATATTGTTTCTGTATAGTGTGCTTGAATCGCAATATTGCTGGAGAGAGAATACAAATGCAGGAGGCTTTGTATATATAGGGGCAGCCGGGTCCTGTCCTGTAGTGGCCGATCGCCTGTCGGCCATTAGAATAATCTGCCGATCGCCTGCCGGCCAATATAATAATCTGCCGACCGCCTCCCGGCCAATATTATAATGGGACGATCTACTGGGCTGTCGGGCTAAAGTCCAAGAAAGATGTTGGCTGTCGGGCTAAAGTCCAAGGAAGAGGCTGCCACAGCTGGGCGGTCCAATAAGGAGCCATCACGTGTCCGGAGCCAGTCAACATGAGGCCCTACTGACAAGCTTTCGGCGGCCTGTCGGCTGGTGGAGAGAATCTGACAGACTGTGGTCAATGGCCCGAGATTCGCGGATCTTGTCTCGGTCCTTGCACGTGGTGCCAGTCTTGAGGCTCGGCCTTCGCCGACTGGATGTCCGTCGGTGGTGATCGACATGAGGCGGTCGTCCCTGGATGGTATTCGGAGGTCGCCATCGGCCAGTGGATGGAGGTCGCCAATGGTCGGTCACCAAGGGTAGGTCGGCAAGATGCCGAGAGGAGATCGTCCGTTAGTAGGTCGCCAGGGTCGGTCGCCGAGTACCGAGAGGCGATCGTCTTGAGGTCGATCGCTCGATATCGGGACTTGTCCTGGGGCCTTCGGTCAGTCGATGTAGCTCGTCCGCTGGGCTACGGCTCGGTCGCCAGGCCGCTGATCGGCAGATCTGACTTGGTTGATTGGCAGCAAGTCGGTCGCCCGTCCTCCTAGTCGATCGCCGGTCGGAATGTGTTAATTCTTGACACAACAATTGCCCCCCAGCTTGCTCCTATGTTGACATGGGGCGAGGTGGTTCTTGCTGGTGATCGTGTAAGGATGAGGATGGGCGACCTGAGCTGACTTAGGACTTGGACTTGGGTTATCATGGTCGATTGGCTTAGCTATCTTTCGGTCTTGTACCTGCAAAAACAACATTGGCCGATCCCCCATGGAAACTTGGTGGTTTCGCTTGTTTGAGGAATCGTGCACAGTCGCGGAGATCGATGGACCGACCCCATGACCGTGTCTTGATGCGCGAAGACAATGAGTGTCTTGTGACTCACTTTATTATGAGGGTCCTCTGTTAGGCTGCGCCTCGCCTCGTATTTAAACGAAGGGCGTGCGGTGTAACACCCCCAATCCGCTCAGGGATATTACACGTCGTAGAACCTTTCCTCAAGGATCTACCAGGCTGGTAACAACAAACGAACAACTCGACAATGCCTTTAAGGCTAAAAAGACTCAGTAGACCGATTTGGCCTTTCAATAAATACATACAACTCAATTACAATACATGCCCACGCAGGGGTCGAATACAACACACTCACGCATAACGGGAAAGAATCTCGCAATGACATAAAATGAAACTAAACCAATAACATCATACGGATCCTCGTGTGATTAGTATCGTTCATCTTTCATCATCCTTCGTGTCGGCCCTGTGCTATGCTCCAAAACCTGAATGCAAAAACAGACATCCACCCCCCGAATACTCGGGGGTTAGCAAAACTCCACTGTTTTGCTAGTGCAAATACAAAGTGCAAATACGAGCCATATAATTCAAGTTCCACGAATAACAATAACCAGGAATCCTTAAAGATTAAAATACCACGAAACGAATACTTCCCGAGGCAAGAATTTGAGTAAAACTTTCCAAATCCGAAAGATCACAAATAACGAGAATGGTTTGCAAAATGGTTTAAAATACCCTCGGGAGTTTTAATAGAAAACAAATTAGGATTATCAAATCCTTCTCTTTCCAAAATCAACAGGGTCACAACCCAAAGGTTTTATTTTCGCAAATAGAAAACCGACAACAATTCACAGGGCCAGAGCCCAACATCACGTGTCCTCAACGGACATAAAATCAACGAAACGTAATCACGCACGCGCATCGCCTAGGACCGGGACGCTACCACCGACATCCCACCCGAGGCCTCGAAGGACCCTCCCGAGCTGGCTAGCGAAACAATTCACAACATATCACAACCATAAGTTATCTTGACATCGTACTCACAAGTACCGATTCTCGGAGCCCTCTCCAGACCTACCCGATTAGATAACCTTATGGTCAAATCATATCAAATGGCCGTACTCGCAAGTAACGCGCCGCCGGAGGCCTCACGGGTCCCTACCCGGTAAACATCAATCGAATATACCCACAAGTTATCGTGACATCGCACTCGCAAGTGACGATTCTCGGAGCCCTCTCCAGACCTACCCGAATTGATAACCTTGTGGTCGAATCATCAATGCATAGAGTTCACAACGACAAGGGTTTCACATTTGCCACAATCACAAATATGTCAAATCATGAGTTAATGCCAACAACACTTAGCAAAACACCACGTCAAACCATAACGCACCGAAAAGAAACCATATACGTCCACACGCAATACCAAGTGCAACATCAACACCAAACATATCCATATAATTCACATAGTTCACAAACCACACCATTCACAAAACACACGCGTTTTGAAAGAGGGCCTTTAACAAGGCTAATCAAATCTTTTGAAAGTTCAATTCAAACGACCACACAAACACATTTAGACGATCACCAATTATCATATCCACAAAACAAGAATCATATGGACAAGGTACTTGCCTCAAAATCGGCACGCAAGTATCCCGACGAACACGGCTCAACCGGAAAGCTTCGAAACGCCCGATGTTTTCGAAAAGGAAAACGACAACGAACGGATGGGTTCAACTTGGTTTGTTCGCACGAAACTCGACCCTAACAACATATAATCCATAAATCAACACTCATACGAGGAAGGATAATCGTAGAACGCCCGAAAACCCCTCTATGACATTCTAGAGTACACCTTCAAGGCGTCGATCAAGAACTCGACCAAAACAACGAATCGATATGATCCAACCATGGAATAACAAGGGAAAAGATATAAAACATCTAAATAATCATCAATCCATCATAATCCTAAGTTAAATCGGATTAATCGGACGAAAACAACCAAAATACCCAAATTCCCCAAAACTAAATTTATAGGAAATCTGACCTGATTCGGTAGATCGGAGGATGTTATAGGATGGATGATTGATGATATGAACCTCAAAACTTCATGAATTTATTGTCCAACAACATCTCTCCATGATGAACTAATCTCCACCGCGAAGGGAAGAAAATGAGTGAGAAATGGTCAAGAAAACGTTGCTGTGCCTTAAATAAAGCCGATTGCCACGTGTTACGACGAATCGGCCATGGCCGAACTTCATCACTGGAAATGCCTAAGCGCGTTACATGCACGCCAGGGCCTTACGACGTAATCGGCCTTACGACGAATCGCCGATCACTACCGCACGTTACTCGCTGTATCGGCCCGGCCTCAAAGATGCCCGGCCATGACTCCTACGGGACCAACTCCGACGGCTCGAACGATCCCGAACCCCGAACCTGAGTACGAATCGAATATACGGTTACGAAGTACTCGCAAAGATGAATACAAGCACTAAGAGAACACACGATTCCGACCACCCGAAGGCTCGAAATTCGACAACGGAAAGTAATTACCCCAAACTTTGGGAAATTACGAAAATGACCCAAAACGCCCGAAAATCACGATACGTGATCGAAACACCAAGACAAAGCTCGCAACATGAATAATAACATTAAATGAACTTACGAGAAAGTCGAAACAACAGTTTCGGACGAGATTCGCAAGAATCGAACTCAAGTGCGGAAAAACCGCTAAAAAGCACGGAACTCAACAAAACGACACCGAAACGAGCTCGGATGACAAAAAGTGCAGAATTAATCATTCTCGGAATGACGAAACGGTCATGAGCGAGTCGTCAAAACGGACATCCACCGAAAAAAGAAATTTACCGAAAATCGAAAATTGCGGATATTACATTCTACCCTCCTTAAAAGAAGTTTCGTCCCGAAACTTAAAATAAGTAGGGAGAAGCAATATCCACTGTCAGGAAAACTCGATGAGATACCCAAAAACCGAAAACTCGCGCCCGACGGCGAAACGCTCAAGAAACGCAAAGGAACATACGGCGTGAAAACACGCTCCACGACGACCAACACAACGCCACCGATAGAGACATAATAAAACCAACAAGAGACAAATGTCATCAAACAGATAATACAACCAAGTCGATTATCCGAACAATCACAAAACACAACGAACGAAAATCAATATGATTGACGACCCCAACGGTACATCAATCAAAACGCGAGCCAATCGCTGAAGAAATACGGAATTCCACCGCCCAAGGGTTGGAAGATCGAAAACGAGACAAATTTCCCGAATATAAGGAAATTAGGAAGGAGTCTGAACGCTCAACAATCACGAAACGAGATCAACAAAAACCGAACAATCAAACGATCGAACCACAACGGTCGAGACAACAAAAATCGAACAATCATGTTCGAATCACGAAGAACAATAAAATTCAAACAACAACTCTCAGGTTCACGTCTCGGCTCGAGACAATATATGATCCGGTAAAAGCAACAAGATGTGATTCACATAAGATCCATAGGAAAGGGAATAGCAATTGAAAAGTCACAACGACAAACGAGTAATTTCAAAACACCACACTCGTTCGATCAACAAAAGAAAGGGATAGGGCAAGCTCAGAAAATGTTAACGAACATAAACGAGTCGACATAGTCGAAAATATAGAAGTTCCAAATCCGATCCACTTCGAATAAGAGAACTAGTAAAACCAGATGATGTCACTTAGAACAAGGTTCACAAGAATCGAACCGAACTCGAAAAAGTCACAGCGATAACAGATTGACCCCAAAACAAGATCACACTGCTCAACGATTTAAACCGAAATACGTAACAAGTCTGTAAAGTATCAACGAACACGAGCGAGTCGATAGACTTGGGAAAGAGGAAATGCGAAGCCAAAAATAATACGGGTATTATATTCGACCTCATCTAAAAGAAGTGTCGTCCCGAAACTCACAACAACAAAATCAATGAGACAACACAACAAGCAACCGATAGAAACATCCTTGAAGGCCTCTCAAAGCCGATTATGATAAGCTGTCTTTGAAGCGCGAACTCCGAAAGTCTTGGTAGTCAATTCGCAAATCCGAATTCGGTGTCCTCGAGTCCACACTTGAAATGTGTTACCGACGAGAAGAACAATTTACACGTTCATGCCCGGCACATCACGGTTGAAATGCCTCGGCTCGGCATACCGAAAATACAAATGCTAGATACAATGGGGCATAACGTCACAAAACAACATAGCGGAGATGCCAACTCAAAGACAACAAGGAATCATAATACATATCATATACAACGATTATCATCGTAAAATAATACACACAAACACTACAAAGAACGACGGTATCGTTCGGCGACCTCAACGGCCCGAACAATAACCAGCACATAATTACAAACATTCTGAAACAATCACATATGTACACAAACGTACAAACCCAAGCTTTAACAGCTCACACAGGTGTGATAACACGCAAGCCACCACGAAATGACAACATTAAGGATCGTCATCACACCTCCCACAAGGGCTAACAAAATATATGAGTGGCGAACGACTCGACGCTCACGCCACTAATTCAATCACAATTTGGGGTTAACACCGTAACGAAAGTTCGAAAACCATACACGCATTTCCGGTCCGCAAACAGGAATGATAGGTTTTAAAAACGAAAACCACCTTTTGAAAACAGTTTGGAAACAACAGTTGATCTTGAGTATCATTTTACAAAAAGTAGTACAAACACCATTATCGAGACTTTGAAAATCATCTTGCGTTTGAACAAAAATGAGGACACCTTTCTTTTAGTGAAAAATTTTCAAAAATATTCGACCCTTGGGTCTAAGCAACTGCATTTGAAAATATCTCAAAATATTTTTGGTCCTCAACCGGAAAATTTTTGAAATGTATTGCGGCATTAGAAAACACCTTGAAAACACCGCAAGAAAATAATTCGCTTTAAAAGTACGTCTCGAATTTTAATTTTCTAAGATACTCAAGGTTTTCAAAATAATTCAATGGGCTAGAATGCCCAAAAATTTGAGGTAATTACAAGGAACAATATAGCGCCGTGGGTCCCGCTACGGAACTCAGCAGGCTAAAAACCTTTATAAACTACCAAAAAGGCCGATGACGGTAATATTTCAAAACTCACAAAATCTATTTACAAAATACTAAATTCCGTCATAAGAATTTCGCCAAAATGATCAAGGCCATAATGCCAAAACTCGGTTAAAGGAATTGGTTTTGAAATAAAACTCAGTCGGTAAAATACCGAAAGCCATTACAAAAGAACTCACGCAGCGGATAAAAGAAATAAAGTCAAACATGCACAAGACAGCAACACTACTCCTCATATGAACAAAAAATGGGAGTCAAATAATCACATATCACGAAATCAAAATCCATAAGAGGATTCCGTCAATTAACTCATAATCATAAAAATAGCTCGTGTCACACGAGGCAGACCACAAAGAAGGGATACTTACATCCACAGGTCGCACAAAGATGATGATCGCCCACGATACTAATCACGACCAACAAACTCAGACGACGCGTCGCGACACAACTCAGTCAGATAAAATCTGACGAGACAAAAACTCAATAGACACTACTGACCCGACAGCCTAGGTTTCCACAACCTAAGCTCCGATACCATTTATGTAACACCCCCAATCCGCTCAGGGATATTACACGCCGTAGAACCTTTCCTCAAGGATCTACCAGGCTGGTAACAACAAACGAACAACTCGACAATGCCTTTAAGGCTAAAAAGACTCAGTAGACCGATTTGGCCTTTCAATAAATACATACAACTCAATTACAATACATGCCCACGCAGGGGTCGAATACAACACACTCCCGTACAACGGGGAAAGAATACTGCAGCGGACATAAAATGCAACTAAACCAATAACATCATACGGATCCTCGTGTATTAGTATCGTTCATCTTTCATCATCCTTCGTGTCGGCCCTGTGCTATGCTCCAAAACCTGAATGCAAAAACAGACATCCACCCCCCGAATACTCGGGGGTTAGCAAAACTCCACTGTTTTGCTAGTGCAAATACAAAGTGCAAATACGAGCCATATAATTCAAGTTCCACGAATAACAATAACCCTGAATCCTTAAAGATTAAAATACCACGAAACGAATACTTCCGAGGCAAGAATTTGAGTAAAACTTTCCAAATCCGAAAGATCACAAATAACGAGAATGGTTTGCAAAATGGTTTAAAATACCCTCGGGAGTTTTAATAGAAAACAAATTAGGATTATCAAATCCTTCTCTTTCCAAAATCAACAGGGTCACAACCCAAAGGTTTTATTTTCGCAAATAGAAAACCGACAACAATTCACAGGGCCAGAGCCCAACATCACGTGTCCTCAACGGACATAAAATCAACGAAACGTAATCACGCACGCGCATCGCCTAGGACCGGGACGCTACCACCGACATCCCACCCGAGGCCTCGAAGGACCCTCCCGAGCTGGCTAGCGAAACAATTCACAACATATCACAACCATAAGTTATCTTGACATCGTACTCACAAGTACCGATTCTCGGAGCCCTCTCCAGACCTACCCGATTAGATAACCTTATGGTCAAATCATATCAAATGGCCGTACTCGCAAGTAACGCGTCACGAGGCCTCACGGGTCCCTACCGGTAAACATCAATCGAATATACCCACAAGTTATCGTGACATCGCACTAACAAGTGACGATTCTCGAGCCCTCTCCGACCTACCCGAATTGATAACCTTGTGGTCGAATCATCAATGCATAGAGTTCACAACGACAAGGGTTTCACATTTGCCACAATCACAAATATGTCAAATCATGAGTTAATGCCAACAACACTTAGCAAAACACCACGTCAAACCATAACGCACCGAAAAGAAACCATATACGTCCACACGCAATACCAAGTGCAACATCAACACCAAACATATCCATATAATTCACATAGTTCACAAACCACACCATTCACAAAACACACGCGTTTTGAAAGAGGGCCTTTAACAAGGCTAATCAAATCTTTTGAAAGTTCAATTCAAACGACCACACAAACACATTTAGACGATCACCAATTATCATATCCACAAAACAAGAATCATATGGACAAGGTACTTGCCTCAAAATCGCACGCAAGTTTCCCGACGAACACGGCTCAACCGGAAAGCTTCGAAACGCCCGATGTTTTCGAAAAGGAAAACGACAACGAACGGATGGGTTCAACTTGGTTTGTTCGCACGAAACTCGACCCTAACAACATATAATCCATAAATCAATACTCATACGAGGAAGGATAATCGTAGAACGCCCGAAAACCCCTCTATGACATTCTACCGGACACCTTCAAGGCGTCGATCAAGAACTCGACCAAAACAACGAATCGATATGATCCAACCATGGAATAACAAGGGAAAAGATATAAAACATCTAAATAATCATCAATCCATCATAATCCTAAGTTAAATCGGATTAATCGGACGAAAACAACCAAAATACCCAAATTCCCCAAAACTAAATTTATAGGAAATCTGACTTGATTCGGTAGATCGGAGGATGTTATAGGATGGATGATTGATGATATGAACCTCAAAACTTCATGAATTTATTGTCCAACAACATCTCTCCATGATGAACTAATCTCCAGCCGCGTAAGGGAAGAAAATGAGTGAGAAATGGCTGAAGAAAAGCGTTGCTGTGCCTTAAATAGCCGATCACGGCCGTGTTACGACGAATCGCCATGGCCGAACTCATCGCTCGGAAATGCCGGAAGCGTTACACGCACCGGCCAGGGCCTTACGACGACGAATCGCCTTACGACGAATCGCCGATCACTACCGCACGTTACTCGGCGGGCCTGCCTCAAGATGCCCGGGCCATGACTCCTACGGGACCAACTCCGACGGCTCGAACGATCCCGAACCCCGAACCTGAGTACGAATCGAATATACGGTTACGAAGTACTCGCAAAGATGAATCCAAGCACTAAGAGAACACACGATTCCGACCACCCGAAGGCTCGAAATTCGACAACGGAAAGTAATTACCCCAAACTTTGGGAAATTACGAAAATGACCCAAAACGCCCGAAAATCACGATACGTGATCGAAACACCAAGACAAAGCTCGCAACATGAATAATAACATTAAATGAACTTACGAGAAAGTCGAAACAACAGTTTCGGATGAGATTCGCAAGAATCGAACTCAAGTGCGGAAAAACCGCTAAAAAGCACGGAACTCAACAAAACGACACCGAAACGAGCTCGGATGACAAAAAGTGCAGAATTAATCATTCTCGGAATGACGAAACGGTCATGAGCGAGTCGTCAAAACGGACTTCCACCGAAAAAAGAAATTTACCGAAAATCGAAAATTGCGGATATTACATGCGGTCTCGGTCTAGAGGAGTCCTTGCGCGGGGCAGCGTCGGATGAATCAACTCCACCTCCGCGGCTTGTTAGCTCTGCTTCCACCTCGGCCAGCCATGGAGATGGCCGACCTCGACGGTGTACGTTGAGACGGGGTTGTGGCATGTGTCCACTGATTAATGTTGGAGAGCCCTCCGACTACGCCGGCCTCGTATTCAAACGAAGGGCGGGCGATCTCGGCCGAAAGGGACCTTGCATGACCGAAGCAGCCGGTTCCATCGACTGCCAGGGCCATGGCTTTATGATGTGCGGTGGAGGCGATCTTATGCCTTAGTCCGTCATGTTATATGCTGGACTGTAGATGGCGATCGTGTCCACCGGGTTGCTGATGATGTTGCGATCTGGCCGGAAGACTGGCGATCGTCGCTTGGCGGCCGATCGCTTTATTCGTAGGTCGATATTCGTAGGTCCATGAAGTTTTGAGGTTCATATCATCAATCATACGTCCTATAACATCCTTTGATCGAGCGAATCAGGTCAGATTTTCTAGAAATCTAATTTTGGGGATTTTGGGTATTTTGTTCGATTTCGTCCGTTTAATCCGATTTAACTTAGGATTGTGATGGATTGATGATTATTTAGATGTATTGTATCATTTCCCTTGTTATTCCATGGTTGGATCGTATCGATTCGTTGTTTTGGTCGAGTTCTTGATCGATGCCTTGAAGGTGTCCGATAAAATGTCATAGAGGGGTTTTCGGGCGTTCTACGATTATTCTTCCTCGTATGATCGATGATTTATTGATTATATGTTGTTAGGGTCGAACTCTTGTGAAGAACTCGAGCCGGAACCCTTCCGTTCGTTGTCTTCTTCTGTCCGAGCTTCCCGGTCGAACCGTGTTCTTCGGAGCGTTTGGTAGCGGTTATTAAGGCAAGTATCTTATTATACGACTTGTATCTTGTGACTAGTAATTACGTATGACATGTATGACGATTTTGCTTGCCTCCGTAAATATGTTCCGTTGGAGTTGGTTGTGTTTTCCGAAATTTGAAGGCTTTGTGATAATAGTGATATATTGGTATGCGTGTTAGGCGTTGTGCCATTTGTGCAGGATTGCGATGTACATATGAGATGGTTGTACACATGGTTGTTCAATGTATTGTGTACCGAATGTGTGTTATGTTGGTTAAGAGTCGTTGTGATGATCATGATGTTTGTGTTGTTTTGGTTTACATACTTGATTGTACATTTCGGTGTAATGTGGAATGGCTTGACATTTAATGATTATGAATTGTGTCGTGTCGATGTGTGTGTGTTCCAGATAGGGTCTGACGAGGCCTCTGGAGTTCGGTACATGATGTGTACGAACAAAGTGTGTGATCCAGGTAGGGTCTGACGAGGCCTCTGGAGTCCGGTACATGACGTGTACGGACAAGGTGTGTGATCCAGGTAGGGTCTGACGAGGCCTCTGGAGTTCGGTACATGATGTGTACGAACGATGTTGTGGCCGGGTAGGGTCCGTTGAGGCCTCCGGAGTTCGGTACATGATGTGTACGAACAGTGTGTGTGGCCGGGTAAGGTCCGTTGAGGCCTCCGGAGTTCGGTACATGATGTGTACGAACAGTGTGTGTGGTCCGGGTAAGGTCCGTCGAGGCCTCCGGAGTTCGGTACATGATGTGTACGAACAATGATCGTGTAGCATTGATTGTTCGGGTAACATTTTAAATATGGATCTCGGACTCATAATGATATATTATTTAGTATGCTTTGAAACGAGAATCGGGCTAAGGCCCTAATGTTTACGAAAAGGTTTTGTAAATTGGGACTCGAGGTCCTAAAGAATTTCGCTTTAAAATCCCGAGATGATGTGTTCCTTTTCAAATATCTCTTACTTGAGTTCGAAATTCTAAAACTTCTCGGGAACATTTTGATAATTGATTTGCGTATTAAATTCGTAGTTGCTATTTGCTTGTTACATTTCGTATGGTTTGATACTTGCACTAGTAAAACAGTGGAGTTTTACTAACCACCGAGTATTCGGGGTGGATGTCCTGCTGCGTCTGTACATGCAGTTCGGGGAGCAACACAGGATTGGCACAAGGGGATGACGAGCTGCGATACTAATCAAGAGTTGAGAGTTGGTAGAGTTTAGTTGTATTGTTAGAGTTGATTCAGTCTTCCGCTGTATTGTATTTCGACCCCTGTATGGGTAATGTTGTTAGTCAGTCCTGTTGATAGAGTTGTGTGACCTCATCGGTCTGTGTGTTTATGTGTAAGTGACCTTAACGGTCTGTATTATTATATTGTTTGACCCTGGCCGGGCAAGCATTTGGTTGTTTATGGATGTTTAGCCTGGTAGATCCTTGCGGAAAGGGTTTACGGCGTGTAATATTCCCATACGGTTTTGGGGGTGTTACATTTATGGTATCGGAGCTTAGGTTGCGGAAACCTAGGCTGTCGGGTCGAGTCGAGTTGTGATTTGTCGAGTAATGTGTTGTCTTGTTGTTCGAGTCGTCAGGTGACAAGTTGAGTTGTGCGTAGTCACAACGCGTTGGATATGTTGTCGGATGAGATTAGTATCGTGGGCGACCGTCGTCTCCGTGCGGCCTGTGGACGTAAGTCTCCTCTTTTATGCATAATATCTGTGTTCATGATTTCATTTAGGTGTGATATTTGTGGTGCATAATTTTATTTACACGTTGTTGTGTAATGAAGTTGTATTCGATACTTGGATACGTTGTACGTGTATAGAACTGGATGTATTGATGTTTGGCCCTTGAACCACCATGTGGGTTGGTATGGTGTGAAAGTTGTGAACCTTGATGGGTTTTACGGTAGAGTTTGTGGGAAACTCCGATGAATGATTTTGCTGTGTGTTTAAACTTGATGCCATGAGATGTATGTGATTGAATTGGCGACCCTGTTTGCCATTTGGGCATGTGGTTTTAATATCGACTATTTTGGATTGTTGTAATTATACCCGCTACGGGTAGCTTTGAAAATGTTTTTCCTTAAAGACTACTGATTTGAGCATTTTTGTGGAAATCAAAATTTTTGGAAAAATCTTGTTTTGCAAAACGACCCTAATTTTCGGAATTTAAATGTTATGTGTTTGTGTGTTGGGGGCTATCAGACAATTCTGCAAATTGCGGCTAGATGTTACGGCCGTAAGATGTTTTCCATTACGGCCGTAAGCTCAGAGTTGTTACGGCCGTAAACTGCATGTTGTTACGGCCGTAAACTTTTGACTGACCCGGTAGAAATTTGTTATTACAGTTGTACCCGTGCCCCTTGATTATTTAATCTCTGTTGATATATCATTGATGGATGGCGTGGTAACATGTTGTTACCCCGTATAACGCTAGCAAAGATAATGATATATTGATAAGGTCATTTTGACGATAATGTCTAGCGAAAAGATTGAAGCCTCGATGTGTTGTTTTGCAAATAGCTTCAATCAAAACAGTTTTGATAATGAGGTACATGGTTTTAATTAAACGACCGAGGTATTATAAGTGTTTTCAAAAATTTCATTTCACCAATTTTTTTTTTCAAACTTGAGAATTTTAAAATTTTATCATTTGAATAATACCCCGGAAACATTTTATTTTTGTTGTTAGTGTTTGATCCCTGCGATACGTGTGTGGTTTTGACCGTGTTTGATTTTGTAAAATCCAAACATCTCTATTGATGTGACTGTGTGGATTATTTTTTTAATGAAGTTCTAAAATTACAGTGTTAGTTCGTCACTTATGTGATGACTTGGAGTTGATGTTTTAACGTGCTGCTATTTATTGTCTTATCTTGACGTTGTGATATTTGTTTGGATGTGTTATTCTTATTGGTCGTCCATCCAGTATGCCGAGAGGCCGTGGCCGAGGACGTGGTCGTAGTCGTGGTCGTGATCAGCAGCAATCATCCAGAGGTAATGTTGATATTGACGCCGCCACCATCCTTCGTCAGGTGACTGACCGGTTGGCGCATATGAATCGACTGCATACACCGAGACGGGATTCGGATGAAGATAACGGAGTGATAAGTGGTTACGAGATGTGATGAGAATGCACCCGCCCGCTTTGTAGGTTCTTCTGACTCGTTAGGTCGAGAATTGCTCTTCCAAATGATGTAACATTTGATGCCGTAGCTTGCCCCGATGAGAGAAGAGTGCCTATTGCTCAATACCTACTCGACAGGGAAGCTACAGAGTGGTGGGAGGCCGTAGCGCCAGTGATCGTACCGCTACTTGATGAATTCAAAGCGCCATGGAGGCCGAGTATTGTCCGCCGCTGTTAAAGAGCGTAGGATTGTCGAGTTTTTCTCGGCTACGCCCGAGACGTGTCGATATCCCGGGCGATAGTCGATTATAATCGGCAATTGTGTTATGTTCGGGATCAGGTGAAAAGTGAGGCAGATAAGGTTCGTTATTTCGATATGCGTATGAAACCTCAGATTCGGCAGTGTATGGATCCTTTTATGTGTACAACCTTGAAGGACTATCAGGATCGAGCCTTGGTGTTTGAGATGGCTATAATGTCTACCGAGTCCGTATCGGTAGCGAAAAGGTAAGATTTCCGATGACGACGGGAAGTAAGGGAATTGGGATTCCCACACCTCAACCCTCGTATCGCCCGAGTATGGGACCTTCTCGGTCGCTAGAGAACCCAAAAGACCCAAGTCGGTGTCTTTGAGTTCGTAATGCTCCTAGGTATTTCAACCGTAACGTTCAGGCCATGAACGCGCGCATTGTAAGAAACCGCCGGTGACTTGTTATAATTGTGGACACGAGGGGCATCGAGTTCGATCGCGAGATTATTGCCGAGATGATAAGGGACCGAATTCTATTCCTACTTAGAGGGCCCAGTGATGTCTAGTGATGGTGTTTTTGGTACTCGCTACGGATTGTTTCGCGTGTAGAGATGTTTTTTGTGACGCTTTTACATTTGGAACTTGTTGAATGATATTTTGTTTTGTGTAAGTTCCCGTTTAGTTGTTGAACCTACGGAGGCGTGTCAGTGGACCACGAGGTCATGAGCATGGTATTTTATTTTGTGTCGTTATATTTTGTTTCGTATCACTGTGATAACCTTAGTTTAAGTTTCAGAATGAAACTTATTTTTGTATGATAGAATGTAATATCCGGTATTCTCATTTTGTTATCTTGAATTGTTTGTGTTTTGACGTCGGACATTTTCTTGTTGATGAGAATCGGAATGATTTCTATCGTAATACTCTATTTGTTTCTATCGCATAGCCGTTTTAGTCGGGTGCGACTTGTTGTCGCGTACATTTCCTTGATTAAATGTGTGCATATGATGTGGTATGTGATGCGTCGTTAATTGATCGTTATTGTTTTGAATCATTGCCGGTGGCGTTGTTATGGTCGTCGTGTGGCGTGTTGTCACGTTGTATATTCTTTCGCGTTGCTTGTAACGTTTCGCCAATGGACGAAAGTTACGCGTTTCTTGTGTATCTTGTTGAGTTTTCCTGTCGGGATATTGCTTCTCCCTACTTGTTTTAAGTTTCGGGACGAAACTTCTTTTAAGGAGGGTAGAATGTAATATCCGCAATTTCGGATTTCCGGTAATTTTCATTTTTTGGCGGAGGTCCGTTTCGACGACTCGCTTTTGACCGTTTCGTCATTCTGAGAATATTTAATTCTACACTTTTTGTCATCCGAGTTCGTTTCGGTATCGTTTTGTTGAGTTTCATGTTCTTAAATGACTTTTCCGCACATGAGTTCGATTCTCGCGAATCTCGTCCGAAACTGTTGTTTCGAGTTTCTCGGAAGTCCATTTAATGTTATTATTCATGTTGCAAGCTTCGGTTTGGTTATTCGATCACGTATCGTGATTTTGGGGCGTTTTGGGCCATTTTCGTAATTTCCCAAAGTTTGGGGTAATTACTTTCCGTTGTCGAATTTCGAGCCTTCGGGTAGTCGGAATCGTGTGTTCTATTAGTGCTCGGATTCGTCTTTTCGAGTACTTCGTAACCGTATCTTCGATTCGTACTCAGGTTCGGGTTTCGGGGTCGTTCGGGCCGTCGGAGTTGGTCCCGGCCGAGTCATGGCCGGGCATGCTCGGGCCAGGCCAGCCCTGGCCGAGTAACGTGCGGTAGTGATCGGCAGTTACGTACGTAAGGCCGGTTACGTACGTAAGGCCCTGGCCGGTAACGTACGTAACGTTCCGGCATTTTCCAGGCAGTGAGTTCGGCCATGGCCGGTTACGTACGTAAGCCATGGCCGGTTACGTACGTAACCCGGCCGGCAGTCAGCCTATTTAAGGCCTGGTAGCGTATTTTTCACCCAGTTCTTCATTCTTTTACTTCCCGTACGCGGCTGTGGGTGAGTATATCATGGAGAGATGTTGTTGGGCAATGAATCCATGAAGTTTTGAGGCTCATATCATCAATCATACGTCCTATAACATCCTTTGATCGAGCGAATCAGGTCAGATTTTCTAGAAATCTAATTTTGGGGATTTTGGGTATTTTGTTCGATTTCGTCCGTTTAATCCGATTTAACTTAGGATTGTGATGGATTGATGATTATTTAGATGTATTGTATCATTTCCCTTGTTATTCCATGGTTGGATCGTATCGATTCGTTGTTTTGGTCGAGTTCTTGATCGACGCCTTGAAGGTGTCCGATAAAATGTCATAGAGGGGTTTTCGGGCGTTCTACGATTATTCTTCCTCGTATGATCGATGATTTATTGATTATATGTTGTTAGGGTCGAACTCTTGTGAAGAACTCGAGCCGGAACCCTTCCGTTCGTTGTCTTCTTCGGGGTCCGAGCTTCCCGGTCGAACCGTGTTCTTCGGAGCGTTTGGTAGCGGTTATTAAGGCAAGTATCTTATTATACGACTTGTATCTTGTGACTAGTAATTACGTATGACATGTATGACGATTTTGCTTGCCTCCGTAAATATGTTCCGTTGGAGTTGGTTGTGTTTTCCGAAATTTGAAGGCTTTGTGATAATAGTGATATATTGGTATGCGTGTTAGGCGTTGTGCCATTTGTGCAGGATTGCGATGTACATATGAGATGGTTGTACACATGGTTGTTCAATTTATTGTGTACCGAATGTGTGTTATGTTGGTTAAGAGTCGTTGTGATGATCATGATGTTTGTGTTGTTTTGGTTTACATACTTGATTGTACATTTCGGTGTAATGTGGAATGGCTTGACATTTAATGATTATGAATTGTGTCGTGTCGATGTGTGTGTGTTCCAGATAGGGTCTGACGAGGCCTCTGGAGTTCGGTACATGATGTGTACGAACAAAGTGTGTGTTCCTGGTAGGGTCTGTCGAGGCCTCTGGAGTCCGGTACATGACGTGTACGGACTTGGTGTGTGATCCTGGTCGGGTCTGACGAGGCCTCTGGAGTTCGGTACATGATGTGTACGAACGATGTTGTCGACGGGTAGGGTCCGTTGATGCCTCCGGTGTTCGGTACATGATGTGTACGAGCGGTGTGTGGCCGGGTAAGGTCCGTTGAGGCCTCGGAGTTCGGTACATGATGTGTACGAACAAAGGTGTGTGGTCGGATAAGGTCTGTCGAGGCCTCCGGAGTTCGGTACATGATGTGTACGAACAATGATCGTGTAGCAATGATTGTTCGGGTAACATTTTAAATATGGATCTCGGACTCATAATGATATATTATTTAGTATGCTTTGAAACGAGAATCGGGCTAAGGCCCTAATGTTTACGAAAAGGTTTTGTAAATTGGGACTCGAGGTCCAAAAGAATTTCGCTTTAAAAATCCCCGAGATGATGTGTTCCTTTTCAAATATCTCTTACTTGAGTTCGAAATTCTAAAACTTCTAGAACATTTTGATAATTGATTTGCGTATTAAATTCGTAGTTGCTATTTGCTTGTTACATTTCGTATGGTTTGATACTTGCACTAGTAAAACAAAGGAGTTTACTAACCCCAGTATTCGGGGTGGATGTCTGCTGCGTCCTGTACATGCGAGTTCAGGGAGCAACACAGGATCGCACAAGGGGATGACGAGTAGCGATACTAATCAAGAGTTGAGAGTTGGTAGAGTTTAGTTATATTGTTAGAGTTGATTCGCCTTCTTCCGTATTGTATTTCGACCCTGTATGGGTAATGTTGTTAGTCGATCTGTTGATAGAGTTGTGTGACCTCATCGGTCTGTGTGTTTATGTGTAAGTGACCTTAACGGTCTGTATTATTATATTGTTTGACCCTGGCCGGGCAAGCATTTGGTTGTTTATGGATGTTTAGCCTGGTAGATCCTTGCGGAAAGGGTTTACGGCGTGTAATATTCCCATACGGTTTTGGGGGTGTTACATTACATTTATGGTATCGGAGCTTTAGGTTGCAGAAACCTAGGCTGTCGGGTCGAGTCAAGTCGTGATTTGTCGAGTAATGTGTTGTCATGTCGTTTGAGTCATCAGGTGACAAGTTGAGTTGTGCGTAGTCACAACGTGTCGGTTATGTTGTCGGACGAGATTGGTATCGTGGGCGACCGTCACCTCCGTGCGAATTGTGGATGTAAGTCTCCTCTTTTATGCGAAGTACCTGTGTATCTCGATTTTATCTTAGTGAGTTAATTGCGGTGCATGATTTTCTTTACACAGTATTGTGTAATATAATTGTGTTTAGTACTTGTGGCATATAGTATGTGTATAGAACTGGGCACATTATTGTTTTATCTTTGAACCACCGGGTGGTGTGGTATGGTGTGGAAGTTGTAAACCTTGATGGATTTTGAAAAGGTATCGGCGACTGAGTTTTATTTTAAAAATCGATTCCCTTAACCGAGTTTTGACATTATGGCCTTGATCGTTTTGGCGAAATTCTTATGACGGTATTTAGTATTTTGTAAATGGCTTTTGTGAGTTTTTGAAATATTACCGTCATCGGCCCTTTTGGCGTTTTTGTAAATAGTTTTTATCCTGGTGGGTTCCGGCGCGGGACCCACAACGCTATAATGCTCCGCGTAATTACCTGAGATTTTTGGGCATTCTAGCCCATTGAATTATCTTTGAAAATCTTGAGTATCGTAGAAATAAATTTCGAGACGTACATTTAAAATGAATTGTTTTCTCATGGTACTTCCAAGGTGCCACGATATGTTTCCGAATTCTTCTACCTCGAGGACCAAAATGTTTTGAGATATTTTTCAATGTTTTATAAACACTTTTACTTAGACCCGAGGGTCGAATATTTCCGAAAGTTTTTCACGAAAAGAAAGTGTCCTCATTTTTATCGAATGCGAAATAGTTTTCCAAAGTCTCGATAACGATGTTTCACGATTGTACTTTTTTTTTGAAGGGTGATACTCAAGATCAATCGGTGTTTCCAAAATTATTTTCAAAAGGAGGTTTTCGTTTTTAAAAAAACCTATCCATTCCCGTTTGAGGGCTGGGTATGTATGTATGATGTTCACGTTGTCGTTATGATGTTTGCTCCCGAGTTTGATCGAATTGGTGCCATGAACGTCGAGGCGTTGCCACGCATTTGCTGTACTAGCCCTCTGTGAGAGGTGTGAACCGGTGTTTACTGTTTATCGCCTCGTGGCGATTTGCGTGTTGTCGCACGAGTGTGAGATGTTGAAGCTTGGGTTTGTACGTTTGTGTACATGTGTGATTGTTTCATAATGTTTGTAATTATGTGCTGATTATCGTTCGGGCCGTTGATGTCGCCGAACGATACTGTCGTTGTTGTAGTGTTTGTGTGTGTATTACTTTACGATGGTAATCGTTGTATATGATATGTGTTATGATTCTTTATTATGCTGAGTTGGCATCTCCGGTATGTTGTTTTGCGGTGTTATGTTCCATTGTATCTAGCATCTGTATTTTCGATATGCCGAGCCGAGGCATTTCGAACGTATTGTGCCGGGGGCATGTACGTGCCAATTGTCCTTCTCGCGTGCAACGCTTTTCAAGTGGACCCGAGAGACACAGGATCCGGTTTTGCGAGTTGGGTTCCGAGTCTTTCGGGGCGCGAACTTCAAGATAGATATGAGGATCGGATCCGAGAGGCCCATGGGAGATATTTCTGTCGTTTGCTTTTGTGTTGTCACCTTACTCAGCTTGTTGTGAGTTGCGGGAACGACATTTCTTTTATAAGAGGTCGAATGTAATGCCCGTATCGCTTTGACTTCGCATTTCCTCTTTCTCAGTCTATCGACTCGCCGTGTTCGTTGATACTTTATGAACTTGTTCAGTATTTCGGTTTCATCGCTCGAACGAACGCGTGATCTTGTTGTGGGTCGATCCGGTTATCGATGTAACTTTTTGGGTTGATTCGATTCTTGTGAACCTTGTTCGGGAGTGACCTCATCTGGGTTCTATTAGTTCTTTTATTCAAGTGGATCGGATTTGGAACTCTTGTGTTTTCGACTGGTCGACTCATTATGTTCGTTGACATTTCGAGCTTGTCCCGCCCCTTGCTTTTGTTGATCGAACGAGTGTGGTATTGTTTTGGAATAACTCATTTGTCGTTGTGACTTTTCAATCACTATTCCCTTTCTGTGGATCTTATGGGAATGCACGCCTTGTTGTTCTCACGGATCATCCTGGGAGTTGTTGTTTGAATTTTCTTATCCTTCGTGTTTCGAACATGATTGTTCGATTTTTGTTGTCTCGATCGTTGTGGTTCGATAGTTTGTTTGTTCGGTTTTGTTCTCGTTTCGTGATTGTTGAGCATTCAGGCTCCTTCCTAATTCCCTTAAGTTCGGGAAATTAGTCTCGTTTTCGATCTTCCAACCCTTGGGCGGTGGGATTCCGTATTTGTTCAGCGGTTGGCTCGCGTTTTGATTGATGTACCGTTGGGTTGGTCAATCATATTGATTTTCGTTCGTTGTGTTTTGTGATTGTCGGATAATTGACTTGGCTCTATTATCCGTTTGATGACGCTTGTCATTTGTTGGTTTTATTATATCCCTAACGGCGACGTTGTGTTGGTCGCCGTGGAGCGTGTTTTCACGCCGTATATTCCTTTGCGTTGTTTGTAACATTTCGCCGTTGGGCGTTAGTTACGCATTCTTGTGTATCTTGTTGAGTTCTTCTGGCGGAATATTTCTTCCCTACTTGTTTTAAGTTTCGGGACGAAACTTCTTTTAAGGAGGGTAGAATGTAATATCTGCAAATTTTCGATTTTCGGTAAATTTCTTTTTCGGCCGAAGTCCGTTTTGATGACTCGCTTTTGACCGTTTCGTCATTCGAGAATATTTAATTTCGCACTTTTGTCATCCGAGTTCGTTTCGGTCCGCTTTGTTGAGTTCCGTGCTTTTAGCGACTTGTCCGCGCTTTAGTTCGGTTCTTGCGAATCTCGCTCAAATCGTGCTTGGGGTTTTTCGTAAGTTCATTTAACGTTGTTATACGTGTTGTGAGCTTCGGTTTGATTATTCGTTGTCGTATGGTGATTTTCGGGCATTTGGGCCATTTTCGTAATTTCCCAAAGTTTGGGGTAATTACCTTCCGTTGTCGAATTTCGAGCCTTCGGGTGGTCGGAATCGTGTGTTCTACTAGCTCTTAGATTCGTCTTTGTGAGTACTTCGTAACCGTATCTTCGGTTCGTATTCGTGTTCGGTTTCTGTCGCTTTTGTTGAATTCAGGATTACTAAACGACTTTTCTAAGTATGAGTTCGACTTTGTTAGATCACCATTAATTTTTGGTAACTCCAAAATTCTGAATCTTTGCAATATTATAGAGCATCGAGTTAGCTTCCCAATGGTTCAAACGGTGAGTCAATCGAGTCCGGACGAGAGTTATGGTCGCTTTAGCTCACCCGCTCGTTATTGCCGATCACCGCCGGCCGAACTCGGCCGTGTCGTCCGACACGGCCTGCGGCTGCATTTCGTCCGGATAAGCCAAGTCTCGTCTCAGGACCCGACTGTCGTCCCGACACGGCCTGCGTGCCGCATTTCGTCCGAATGCCGGACCGATCGCTGACACGCCCGACCGTGTTCCAGGACACGGCCGAGTCGTGCCGAAGTCGCCGCTTGACGGTCACTATCGGGCGACGCGACCGTGTCTAGCGGGACACGGTCGAGTCCCCGCCGCCAAGGTCGGCTATTTAAGGGCCTCGACCGAGTCATCCGCCATTTTCACCCTTTTCTTCGCTTTCTTCGCTTTCTTCGTCAATAATGGATGGATTTGGATGGATATGACATAGAGCAACATGTTTTGGAAGTTCTAATCATTGATTAACATCATCTTCCACCGGATCGAAGGTAAGAACACCTAAACTTTTGGTTTTTGGATGTTCTTGAGGTTTCTTGGTGTTTTGGCGATTTGCTTCGTTTTGATTCATATTATTGTTAGAACTTGATTGTAAACTCGTAATCATTCAATACCCTTGAAGTTTTGTGGAACGGATTTGAGTATTTCTTTGAATAATCGATTAAATTGGACTACGCCTTCAAAGTGTCCGATAAAATGCTTCAATGGGTAGAACTTGGGAAGTTCCATACGTTTTCGTAGAATTGTGATTGAATTGATATCGTTGTGACTTAGGAACGAATTCTTGTGAAGAACTCGAGTCGGAACCCTTCCGCTCGTTGCCTTCTTTGGGGTCCGAGCTTCCTGGCCGAACCGTGTTCTTGGAGCGTTCGGTAGCGCTTATTAAAGCAAGTATCTTACTATACGACTTGTATCTTGCGACTAGTAATCACGTATGAGATTTATGATGATTTTGCGTGCCTTCGTAAATATGTTCCGTTTGAGTTGGTTGTGTTTTCCAAATTTGAAGGCTTTGTGATAATAGTGTTATATTGGTATACGTGTTAGGCATTGTGCCATTTGTGCAGGATTGCGATGTACATATGAGATGGTTGTACACGTGGTTGTGCAATGTATTGTGTACCGAATGTGTGTTATGTTGGTTAAATGTCGTTGATTGATGATAGTTGTTGCGAGTGTTGAGGTTGTGTTATGTGCGTGCAATGTATGATTTTGTGGTGATCAAGGTGATTGATTAATTGTGCTCATTGTTGTATGTAATGCGAATGTGATGTCTTTGGAACGCTAGGTTCACTCGTGCGGGTTCGACGGGTCTACGAGGATTCATGGCACAGTCCATGGGATCGGAACTTAGTGTGTGGTGCCGAGGTCCAATCGTGCGGGTGCAGCGAGGCCTACGATGATTCATGGCACAGTCCATTGAATCGGGACACAAGACGTCCAACCGTGCGGGTTCGACGGAACCTACGGTGACACGTGACACGGAGTTCACGGGGTCGGGACTGCTTGTTGTGATTGTTGTGTTTGCTCAATCCGTGTGGGTTGTTGAACCTACGGAGACTCGTGGCAAGCGATCACGGAGTCATGAGCATGATTGATTGTTGTGATTGTTGTGTTTGCTCGATCCGTGTGGGTTGTTGAACCTACGGAGACTCGTGGCAAGCGATCACGAGTCATGAGCATGATTGATTGTTGTGATTGTTGTGATTGGTTAAGTCCGTGCGGGTTTTGAACCTACGGAGACACGTGATGGGATCACGGTGTCACGAACTATGTTTTGTAAATCAAACTTTTTGTAAGAAAGTTTTAAGAAAAGAATGTTGGGCCGAGCCCCACGAGATTTATGGAAATGTTTAGGTATTGTAAATCGTTGAATTATGAAACAAGTTTTGGGTTAAGGCCCTTAAGTTTTCCGAAAGGTTTTGTGAATAAGGACTTGAGGTCTTAAGGTTTTGAAATTCTAAAAATTCCGAGATGATAATCTTATTTTCGAATGCTTCATAGCTTATCTTCTCTTGTGAAAACCTCCCGGGAATATTTGATACTTGATTATTAATTGCTTGTTACATTTCGTATGATTTGATACTTGCACTAGTAAAACAGGAGTTTTACTAACCCCAGTAATCGAGGGTGGATGTCTGCTCAAGGCCCGGTACATGCAGAGTTCGGGAGCAACACAGGATTGCACAAGGGGATGACGAGTGCGATACTAATCAAGAGTTGAGAGTTGGTAGAGTTTAGTTGTATTGTTAGAGTTGATTCGGTCTTCCGTATTGTATTTCGACCCCTGTGTGGGTAATGTTGTTAGTCAGTCCTGTTGATAGAGTTGTGTGACCTCATCGGTCTGTGTGTTTATGTGTAAGTGACCTTGACGGTCTGTATTATTATATTGTTTGACCCTGGACGGGCAAGCATTTGGTTGTTTATGGACGTTTAGCCTGGTAGATCCTTGCGGAAAGGGTTTACGGCGTGTAATATTCCCATACGGTTTTGGGGGTGTTACATTCCAGGTAGGGTCTGACGAGGCCTCTGGAGTTCGGTACATGATGTGTACGAACAAAGTGTGTGATCCAGGTAGGGTCTGACGAGGCCTCTGGAGTCCGGTACATGACGTGTACGGACAAGGTGTGTGATCCAGGTAGGGTCTGACGAGGCCTCTGGAGTTCGGTACATGATGTGTACGAACGATGTTGTGGCCGGGTAGGGTCCGTTGAGGCCTCCTGAGTTCGGTACATGATGTGTACGAATAGTGTGTGTGGTCCGGGTAAGGTCCGTCGAGGCCTCCGGAGTTCGGTACATGATGTGTACGAACAGTGTGTGTGGTCCGGGTAAGGTCCGTCGAGGCCTCCGGAGTTCGGTACATGATGTGTACGAACAATGATCGTGTAGCAGTGATTGTTCGGGTAACATTTTAAATATAGATCTCGGACTCATAATGATATATTATTTAGTATGCTTTGAAACGAGAATCGGGCTAAGGCCCTAATGTTTACGAAAAGGTTTTGTAAATTGGGACTCGAGGTCCAATAGAATTTCTGCTTTAAAAATCCCCGAGATGATGTGTTCCTTTTCAAATATCTCTTACTTGAGTTCGAAATTCTAAAACTTCTCGGGAACATTTTGATAATTGATTTACGTATTAAATTCGTAGTTGCTATTTGCTTGTTACATTTCGTATGGTTTGATACTTGCACTAGTAAAACAGGAGTTTACTAACCCCGAGTATTCGGGGTGGATGTCTGCTCAAGGCCTGTACAAGCAGGTTCAGGGGAGCAGTCACAGTATTAGCACAAGGGGATGACGAGCTGCGATACTAATCAAGAGTTGAGAGTTGGTAGAGTTTAGTTGTATTGTTAGAGTTGATTCAGTCTTCCGCTATATTGTATTTCGACCCCTGTGCGGGTAATGTTGTTATTCAGTCCTGTTGATAGAGTTGTGTGACCTCATCGGTCTGTGTGTTTATGTGTAAGTGACCTTAACGGTCTGTATTATTATATTGTTTGACCCTGGCCGGGCAAGCATTTGGTTGTTTATGGACGTTTAGCCTGATAGATCCTTGCGGAAAGGGTTTACGGCGTGTAATATTCCCATACGGTTTTGGGGGTGTTACATTATTTGGGGTTGTTCGTGTTGGGATTCGGTGCCTAAAACGAAGGCCCAGCGGAAGCGGTAAAACGAAAATTAATTCGATCCGAATCCCTACGAGGATCGATCGAGCTACGTATATACGAATATCAAAAAACGAAAAGCAAGAGTCGTAAGAAACTAACCCTCGAAGTCCGTTGATTAAATGGAAACCTTCTCTTGAGCTATTCCCCAAGCTTTAGTTTGATCTCTACGAGTTCAATCCGCTCCAAGCCCTTGAACGATCCAACGCCGAAAACACCGCGTCTCTACTTGCCACGCGCCGGAAAAACGACCGGAACAACAACACTTGATTAACCTCTAAGGTTACGGCTAGAATCAAGTGGTGAAGCTTTTGTTATTACACTCTAAGTGTATAATATATCTCTCTTAATGTATCTTGAATTTTCTCCAAGAAAACTCAAGGATAAAAGTGAAGAAGAAGATGAAGATGAAGACTAAGAAAAATAATTTTCTCTCTCACTTCTTCAAAGCTCACGGCTGGAATTTTGGCTATAGCAAGTGAGAGTTTGTCTCCACTTATATTCTTATTCAACTCCCCATGATCTCCTACTTTAGACAATATCACCAAGGTGTGATATTTGTCCCCTTGATTGGTCACTAGTCCACCATCCTTGAAAGTGTAGACCAAGACAAAGTGAGGGAGTAGGTGATGGGGTGGCCATCTAGAAGGAATCGGATGAGTTCGATTCGTTTCGGACTCCCGTGAGTCCAAACAGATAAACTCCTATTCCGTTCCGATGTATTTGTGTCGATTAACTAATCCAATCAATTAATCACATTAAATACATAATAATATAATTAATTTCTCCAAGAAATAATTATATTCATGAATTAAATTAATCACCCAGTAATTTATTTAATCCATTAGGCCGTAAATCAATTTATCCAATAAATCGATTTAGACATCCAATGTCCCAAATTAGATATCCAATATCTAATATTTATAATGAGAGATTAAGCTCGATTCATTCCGTCGTCAATCCTAATGCGCGACTCGGTAGGTCCGTCTCAGTCAGCAATGGGAGGAACCAAAGAGTAGTAGCACCACCTAGCCAGCCTGGCGGCCTACACTGTACCCCAACTGAGAACGAATGATTGGGATCATTCAAGAACCATTCTGTCGTGAATACCAGTAAACGTATAAACCCTTCTTTCAAATGTCCCGATCAAGTTTTAGGGTCACGGTCAGTCAAACCCTATCTGTACTTGACGCTATGCATGCGTTAATGCAAATCGAGATCATCGAGCTGTCGTGTATCTAATACAACTGGCTCCAATGCTTTGGCCAAAGACTTATGATCTCATCTGCCAATAACCGCATAGGACATATAACCCGCTCACTAACGGGAGAAAGAATTCTATCTTGGTATTCAGTAGGACCTGCTACTTGCCCGTCAAGATGCACGTCGAGGTTGACCACCGCCTTCAGGTTTACAGGGTCGAACTACTCTAATGAAAATCTTGACGTCACAAGCACATCCCTACTAAATCCTCAAGTCGAAGGTTCACGAATACCTATCACAACCTTTCGATTCCGTCATTGACTGTCCCGGAGTGAAATCCATGTGACGAATCGAGGGTGAGTCGGTTCGAGTATACTAATCTAATTAGCATACCTATAACGTGTGCTCCCACTAACCATTAGTGTTCGACAGGCACTCTCCATGTCAAAGAACACGTCATACAAGTCTTTACATAAACTTAACGCCCAGTCAAGTTTCATCGACTTGCGAACGATTAAGTATTTGAGCTATAAACCTTTCCGGTGCCGACCCCCTTATCCAATAAGGAGTGGAACGTTTTGCTCTCAAATACACGGACTAGTTTCTATATGTTTATTTACGAGTTAGGAATGCCAGTAACTACCAGTAAATAAAGAAACAATCATTTGCCTTATATAAATGGTTTACATAATTACAAGTACAATGCCCTCACTCAACAACCTCTGAGTGGCATTCGAGGGCATACTCCTAACAGTTCGAACCCGAATCGGAGCTGATACGATGAGAACTCGATTTTCGGAGAACTCTCATAGGTAACGTATACTGGAAATGGGAGAAAATTGAGTCGGGCCGTTTTCTTGATATTTTTTCATGATTTGTCCCTATGTGTTTATAAAATTTGACACGCTTTTATTTGGGGTTATTCGGATTCGAATCGGAGCTGATGCGATGAGAACTCGGTTTTCACAAAATTCTCATAGTGGTTAGTACACGGAAAATGGGAGAAAATCGAGTCGGACTGTTTTCTTCATTTTTCCACAATTTGTCCCTATGGGTTTATAAAATTTGACACGCTTTTATTCGGGGTTGTTCGGACCCGAATCGGATCTGATACGACGAGAACTCGATTTTCGGAAAATTCGCATAAGGGCTAGTACACCGAAAATGGGAGTAAATTGAGTCGGGCCGTTTTCTTGATATTTTTTCATGATTTGTCCCTATGGGTTTATAAAATTTGACATGCTTTTATTTGGGGTTGTTCGGACCCGAATCGGAGCTGATACGATGAGAACTCGATTTTCGGAAAACTCTCATAGGTAACGTATACTGGAAATGGGAGAAAATTGAGTCGGGCCGTTTTCTTGATATTTTTTCATGATTTGTCCCTATGTGTTTATAAAATTTGACACGCTTTTATTTGGGGTTGTACGGACCCGAATCGGAGCTGATATGATGAGAACTCGGTTTTCGGAAAATCCTCATAAGGGTTAGTACACCGAAAATGGGAGAAAATTGAGTCGGGCCGCTTTCTTGATATTTTTTCGTGATTTGTCCCTATGGGTTTATAAAATTTGACACGCTTTTATTTTGGGTTGTTCGGATTCGAATCGGAGCTGATGCGATGAGAACTCGGTTTTCAGAAAATTCTCATAGTGGTTAGTACACGGAAAATGGGAGAAAATCGAGTCGGACTGTTTTCTTCATTTTTTCATAATTTATCCCTATGGGTTTATAAAATTTGACACGCTTTTATTTGGGGTTGTTCGGACCCGAATCGGAGCTGATACGATGAGAACTCGATTTTCGGAAAATTCTCATAGGGGTTAGTACACCGGAAATGGGAGAAAATTGAGTCGGGCCGTTTTCTTGATATTTTTTCATAATTTCTCCCTATGGGTTTATAAAATTTGACATGCTTTTATTTGGGGTTGTTCGGACCCGAATCGGATCTGATACGATGAGAACTCGATTTTCGGAAAATTCTCATAGGGGCTAGTACACCGAAAATGGGAGAAAATTGAGTCGGGCCGTTTTCTTGATATTTTTTCATGATTTGTCCCTATGGGTTTATAAAATTTGACATGCTTTTATTTGGGGTTGTTCGGACCCGAATCGGAGCTAATACGATGATAACTCGATTTTCGGAAAACTTTCATAGGTAACGTATACTGGAAATGGGAGAAAATTGAGTTGGGCCGTTTTCTTGATATTTTTTCATGATTTGTCCCTATGTGTTTATAAAATTTGACACGCTTTTATTTGGGGTTGTTCAGACCCGAATCGGAGCTGATATGATGAGAACTCGGTTTTCGGAAAATCCCCATAAGGGTCAGTACACCGGAAATGGGAGAAAATTGAGTCGGACCGTTTTCTTGATATTTTTTCATAATTTGTCCCTATGGGTTTGTAAAATTTGACACGCTTTTATTTGGGGTTGTTCGGATCCGAATCGGAGCTGATGCGATGAGAACTCGGTTTTCAGAAAATTTTCATAGTGGTTAGTACACGGAAAATGGCAGAAAATCGAGTCGGACTGTTTTCTTCATTTTTCCATAATTTGTCCCTATGGGTTTATAAAATTTTTACACGCTTTTATTTGGGGTTGTTCGGACCCGAATCGGATTTGATACGATGAGAACTCGATTTTCGGAAAATTCTCATAGGGGCTAGTACACCGAAAATGGGAGAAAATTGAGTCGGGCCGTTTTCTTGATATTTTTTCATGATTTGTCCCTCTGTGTTTATAAAATTTGACACGCTTTTATTTGGGGTTGTTCGGACCCGAATCGGAGCTGATATGATGAGAACTCGGTTTTCAGAAAATTCTCATAGTGGTTAGTACACGGAAAATGGGAGAAAATCGAGTCGGAATGTTTTCTTCATTTTTCCATAGTTTGTCCCTATTGGTTTATAACATTTGACACACTTTTATTTGGGGTTGTTCGGATTCGAATCGGAGCTGATGCGATAAGAACTCGGTTTTCAGAAAATTCTCATAGTGGTTAGTACACGGAAAATGGGAGAAAATCGAGTCGGACTGTTTTCTTCATTTTTTTCATAATTTGTCCCTATGAGTTTATAAAATTTGACACGCTTTTATTTGGGGTTGTTTGGACCCGAATCGGAGCTGATACGATTAGAACTCGATTTTCGGAAAATTCTCATAGGGGTTAGCACACCGAAAATGGGAGAAAATTGAGTCGGTCCATTTTCTTGATATTTTTTCATGATTTGTCCCTATGTGTTTATAAAATTTGACACGCTTTTATTTGGGGTTGTTCGGACCCGAATCGGAGCTGATATGATGAGAACTCGGTTTTCGAAAAATTCTCATAGGGGTTAGCACACCGAAAATGGGAGAAAATTGAGTCGGTCCATTTTCTTGATATTTTTTCATGATTTGTCCCTATGTGTTTATAAAATTTGACACGCTTTTATTTGGGGTTGTTCGGACCCGAATCGGAGCTGATATGATGAGAACTCGGTTTTCGGAAAATCCTCATAAGGGTTAGTACACCGGAAATGGGAGAAAATTGAGTCGGGCCGTTTTCTTGATATTTTTTTATAATTTGTCCCTATGGGTTTGTAAAATTTGACACGCTTTTATTTGGGGTTGTTCGGACCCGAATCGGAGCTGATATGATGAGAACTCGGTTTTCGGAAAATCCTCATAAGGGTTAGTACACCGGAAATGGGAGAAAATTGAGTCGGGCCGTTTTCTTGATATTTTTTCATGATTTGTCCCTATGGGTTTTTAAAATTTGACACGCTTTTATTTGGGGTTGTTCGGATCCGAATCGGAGCTCATGCGAGGAGAACTCGGTTTTCAGAAAATTCTCATAGTGGTTAGTACACGGAAAATGGGAGAAAATCGAGTCGGACTATTTTCTTCATTTTTCCACAATTTGTCCCTATGGGTTTATAAAATTTGACACGCTTTTATTTGGGGTTGTTCGGACCCGAATCGAATTTGATACGATGAGAACTCGATTTTCGGAAAATTCTCATATGGGCTAGTACACCGAAAATGGGAGAAAATTGAGTCGGGCCGTTTTCTTGATATTTTTTCATGATGGGTTTATAAAATTTGACACGCTTTTATTTAGGGTTGTTCGGATTCGAATCGGAGCTGATGCGATGAGAACTCGGTTTTCAGAAAATTCTCATAGTGGTTAGTACACGAAAAATGGGAGAAAATCGAGTCACACTGTTTTCTTCATTTTTCCACAATTCGTCCCTATGGGTTTATAAAATTTGACACGCTTTTATTTGGGGTTGTTCGGACCCGAATCGGATCTGATACGATGAGAACTCGATTTTCGGAAAATTCTCATAGGGGCTAGTACACCGAAAATGGGAGAAAATTGAGTCGGGCCGTTTTCTTGATATTTTTTCATGATTTGTCCCTATGGGTTTATAAAATTTGACATGCTTTTATTTGGGGTTGTTCGAACCCGAATCGGAGCTGATACGATGAGAACTCGATTTTCGGAGAACTCTCATAGGTAACGTATACTGGAAATGGGAGAAAATTGAGTCGGGCCGTTTTCTTGATATTTTTTCATGATTTGTCCCTATGTGATTATAAAATTTGACACGCTTTTATTTGGGGTTATTCGGATTCGAATCGGAGCTGATGCGATGAGAACTCGGTTTTCAGAAAATTCTCATAGTGGTTAGTACACGGAAAATGGGAGAAAATCGAGTCGGACTGTTTTCTTCATTTTTCCACAATTTGTCCCTATGGGTTTATAAAATTTGACACGCTTTTATTCGGGGTTGTTCGGACCCGAATCGGATCTGATACGATGAGAACTCGATTTTCGGAAAATTCGCATAAGGGCTAGTACACCGAAAATGGGAGTAAATTGAGTCGGGCCGTTTTCTTAATATTTTTTCATGATTTGTCCCTATGGGTTTATAAAATTTGACATGCTTTTATTTGGGGTTGTTCGGACCCGAATCGGAGCTGATACGATGAGAACTCGATTTTCGGAAAACTCTCAGTAACGATTATCGGAAATGGGAGAAAATTGAGTCGCGCCGTTTTCTTGATATTTTTTCATGATTTGTCCCTATGTGTTTATAAAATTTGACACGCTTTTATTTGGGGTTGTTCAGACCCGAATCGGAGCTGATATGATGAGAACTCGGTTTTCGGAAAATCCTCATAAGGGTTAGAACACCGAAAATGGGAGAAAATTGAGTCGGGCCGCTTTCTTGATATTTTTTCGTGATTTGTCCCTATGGGTTTATAAAATTTGACACGCTTTTATTTTGGGTTGTTCGGATTCGAATCGGAGCTCATGCGATGAGAACTCGGTTTTCAGAAAATTCTCATAGTGGTTAGTACACGGAAAATGGGAGAAAATCGAGTCGGGCCGTTTTCTTGATATTTTTTCATAATTTCTCTCTATGGGTTTATAAAATTTGACATGCTTTTATTTGGGGTTGTTCGGACCCGAATCGGATCTGATACGATGAGAACTCGATTTTCGGAAAATTCTCATAGGGGCTAGTACACCGAAAATGGGAGAAAATTGAGTCGGGCCGTTTTCTTGATATTTTTTCATGATTTGTCCCTATGGGTTTATAAAATTTGACATGCTTTTATTCGGGGTTGTTCGGACCCGAATCGGAGCTGATACGATGATAACTCGATTTTCGGAAAACTCTCATAAGTAACGTATACTGGAAATGGGAGAAAATTGAGTCGGGCCGTTTTCTTGATATTTTTTCATGATTTGTCCCTATGTGTTTATAAAATTTGACACGCTTTTATTTGGGGTTGTTCAGACCCGAATCGGAGCTGATATGATGAGAACTCGGTTTTCGGAAAATCCCCATAAGGGTCAGTACACCGGAAATGGGAGAAAATTGAGTCGGACCGTTTTCTTGATATTTTTCATAATTTGTCCCTATGGGTTTGTAAAATTTGACACGCTTTTATTTGGGGTTGTTCGGATCCGAATCGAGCCGATGCGATGAGAACTCGGGTTTCAGAAAATTCTCATAGTGGTTAGTACACGGAAAATGGGAGAAAATCGAGTCGGACTGTTTTCTTCATTTTTCCATAATTTGTCCCTATGGGTTTATAAAATTTGACACGCTTTTATTTGGGGTTGTTCGGACCCGAATCGGATTTGATACGATGAGAACTCGATTTTCTAAAATTCTCATAGGGGCTAGTACAATCAAAATGGGAGAAAATTGAGTCGGGCCGCTTTTCTTGATATTTTTCATGATTTGTCCCTCTGTGTTTATAAAATTTGACACGCTTTTATTTGGGGTTGTTCGGACCCGAATCGGAGCTGATATGATAAGAACTCGGTTTTCAGAAAATTCTCATAGTGGTTAGTACACGGAAAATGGGAGAAAATCGAGTCGGACTGTTTTCTTCATTTTTCCATAATTTGTCCCTATTGGTTTATAACATTTGACACGCTTTTATTTGGGGTTGTTCGGATTCGAATCGGAGCTGATGCGATAAGAACTCGGTTTTCAGAAAATTCTCATAGTGGTTAGTACACGGAAAATGGGAGAAAATCGAGTCGGACTGTTTTCTTCATTTTTTTCATAATTTGTCCCTATGAGTTTATAAAATTTGACACGCTTTTATTTGGGGTTGTTCGGACCCGAATCGGAGCTGATACGATTAGAACTCGATTTTCGGAAAATTCTCATAGGGGTTAGCACACCGAAAACGGGAGAAAATTGAGTCGGTCCATTTTCTTGATATTTTTTCATGATTTGTCCCTATGTGTTTATAAAATTTGACACGCTTTTATTTGGGGTTTTTCGGACCCGAATCGGAGCTGATATGATGAGAACTCGGTTTTCGGAAAATTCTCATAGGGGTTAGCACACCGAAAATGGGAGAAAATTGAGTCGGTCCATTTTCTTGATATTTTTTCATGATTTGTCCCTATGTGTTTATAAAATTTGACACGCTTTTATTTGGGGTTGTTCGGACCCGAATCGGAGCTGATATGATGAGAACTCGATTTTCGGAAAATTCTCATAGGGGTTAGCACATCGAAAACGGGAGAAAATTGAGTCGGTCCATTTTCTTGATATTTTTTCATGATTTGTCCCTATGTGTTTATAAAATTTGACACGCTTTTATTTGGGGTTGTTCGGACCCGAATCGGAGCTGATATGATGAGAACTCGGTTTTCGGAAAATTCTCATAGGGACGCACACCGAAAATGGGAGAAAATTGAGTCGGTCCATTTTCTTGATATTTTTTCATGATTTGTCCCTATATGTTTATAAAATTTGACACGCTTTTATTTGGGGTTGTTCGGACCCGAATCGGAGCTGATATGATGAGAACTCGGTTTTCGGAAAATCCTCATAAGGGTTAGTACACCGGAAATGGGAGAAAATTGAGTCGGGCCATTTTCTTGATATTTTTTCATAATTTGTCCCTATGGGTTTGTAAAATTTGACACGCTTTTATTTGGGGTTGTTCGGACCCGAATCGGAGCTGATATGATGAGAACTCGGTTTTCGGAAAATCCTCATAAGGGTTAGTACACCGGAAATGGGAGAAAATTGAGTCGGGCCGTTTTCTTGATATTTTTTCATAATTTCTCTCTATGGGTTTATAAAATTTGACATGCTTTTATTTGGGGTTGTTCGGACCCGAATCGGATCTGATACGATGAGAACTCGATTTTCGGAAAATTCTCATAGGGGCTAGTACACCGAAAATGGGAGAAAATTGAGTCGGGCCGTTTTCTTGATATTTTTTCATGATTTGTCCCTATGGGTTTATAAAATTTGACATGCTTTTATTTGGGGTTGTTCGGACCCGAATCGAGTCGATACGATGATAACTCGATTTTCGGAAAACTCTCATAAGTAACATTATCTGGAAATGGGAGAAAATTGAGTCGGGCCGTTTTCTTGATATTTTTCATGATTTGTCCCTATGTGTTTATAAAATTTGACACGCTTTTATTTGGGGTTGTTCGACCGAATCGGAGCCGATATGATGAGAACTCGGTTTGGAAAATCCCCATAAGGGTCAAGACACCTAAATGGGAGAAAATTGAGTCGGACCGTTTTCTTGATATTTTTTCATAATTTGTCCCTATGGGTTTGTAAAATTTGACACGCTTTTATTTGGGGTTGTTCGGATCCGAATCGGAGCTGATGCGATGAGAACTCGGTTTTCAGAAAATTCTCATAGTGGTTAGTACACGGAAAATGGGAGAAAATCGAGTCGGACTGTTTTCTTCATTTTTCCATAATTTGTCCCTATGGGTTTATAAAATTTGACACGCTTTTATTTGGGGTTGTTCGGACCCGAATCGGATTTGATACGATGAGAACTCGATTTTCGGAAAATTCTCATAGGGGCTAGTACACCGAAAATGGGAGAAAATTGAGTCGGGCCGTTTTCTTGATATTTTTTCATGATTTGTCCCTCTGTGTTTATAAAATTTGACACGCTTTTATTTGGGGTTGTTCGGACCCGAATCGGAGCTGATATGATAAGAACTCGGTTTTCAGAAAATTCTCATAGTGGTTAGTACACGGAAAATGGGAGAAAATCGAGTCGGACTGTTTTCTTCATTTTTCCATAATTTGTCCCTATTGGTTTATAACATTTGACACGCTTTTATTTGGGGTTGTTCGGATTCGAATCGGAGCTGATGCGATAAGAACTCGGTTTTCAGAAAATTCTCATAGTGGTTAGTACACGGAAAATGGGAGAAAATCGAGTCGGACTGTTTTCTTCATTTTTTTCATAATTTGTCCCTATGAGTTTATAAAATTTGACACGCTTTTATTTGGGGTTGTTCGGACCCGAATCGGAGCTGATACGATTAGAACTCGATTTTCGGAAAATTCTCATAGGGGTTAGCACACCGAAAACGGGAGAAAATTGAGTCGGTCCATTTTCTTGATATTTTTTCATGATTTGTCCCTATGTGTTTATAAAATTTGACACGCTTTTATTTGGGGTTGTTCGGACCCGAATCGGAGCTGATATGATGAGAACTCGGTTTTCGGAAAATTCTCATAGGGGTTAGCACACCGAAAATGGGAGAAAATTGAGTCGGTCCATTTTCTTGATATTTTTTCATGATTTGTCCCTATGTGTTTATAAAATTTGACACGCTTTTATTTGGGGTTGTTCGGACCCGAATCGGAGCTGATATGATGAGAACTCGATTTTCGGAAAATTCTCATAGGGGTTAGCACATCGAAAACGGGAGAAAATTGAGTCGGTCCATTTTCTTGATATTTTTTCATGATTTGTCCCTATGTGTTTATAAAATTTGACACGCTTTTATTTGGGGTTGTTCGGACCCGAATCGGAGCTGATATGATGAGAACTCGGTTTTCGGAAAATTCTCATAGGGGTTAGCACACCGAAAATGGGAGAAAATTGAGTCGGTCCATTTTCTTGATATTTTTTCATGATTTGTCCCTATGGGTTTATAAAATTTGACATGCTTTTATTTGGGGTTGTTCGGACCCGAATCGGAGCTGATACGATGATAACTCGATTTTCGGAAAACTCTCATAAGTAACGTATACTGGAAATGGGAGAAAATTGAGTCGGGCCGTTTTCTTGATATTTTTTCATGATTTGTCCCTATGTGTTTATAAAATTTGACACGCTTTTATTTGGGGTTGTTCGGACCCGAATCGGAGCTGATATGATGAGAACTCGATTTTCGGAAAATTCTCATAGGGGTTAGCACATCGAAAACGGGAGAAAATTGAGTCGGTCCATTTTCTTGATATTTTTTCATGATTTGTCCCTATGTGTTTATAAAATTTGACACGCTTTTATTTGGGGTTGTTCGGACCCGAATCGGATCTGATACGATGAGAACTCGATTTTCGGAAAATTCTCATAGGGGCTAGTACACCGAAAATGGGAGAAAATTGAGTCGGGCCGTTTTCTTGATATTTTTTCATGCTTTGTCCCTATGGGTTTTTAAAATTTGACACGCTTTTATTTGGGGTTGTTCGGATCCGAATCGGAGCTGATGCGAGGAGAACTCGGTTTTCAGAAAATTCTCATAGTGGTTAGTACAAGGAAAATGGGAGAAAATTGAGTCGGTCCAGTTTCTTCATTTTTCCACAATTTGTCCCTATGGGTTTATAAAATTTTACACGCTTTTATTTGGGGTTGTTCGGATCCGAATCGGAGCTGATACGATGAGAACTCGATTTTCGAAAAATTCTCATAGGGGCTAGTACACCGAAAATGGGAGAAAATTGAGTCGGGCCGTTTTCTTGATATTTTTTCATGATTTGTCCCTATGTGTTTATAAAATTTGACACGCTTTTATTTGGGGTTGTTCAGACCCGAATCGGAGCTGATATGATGAGAACTCGGTTTTCGGAAAATCCTCATAAGGGTTAGTACTCCGGAAATGGGAGAAAATTGAGTCGGACCGTTTTCTTGATATTTTTTCGTGATTTGTCCCTATGGGTTTATAAAATTTGACACGCTTTTATTTTGAGTTGTTCGGATTCGAATCGGAGCTGATGCGATGAGAACTCGGTTTTCAGAAAATTCTCATAGTGGTTAGTACACGGAAAATGGGAGAAAATCGAGTCGGACTGTTTTCTTCATTTTTCCACAATTTGTCCCTATGGGTTTATAAAATTTGACACGCTTTTATTCGGGGTTGTTCGGACCCGAATCGGATCTGATACGATGAGAACTCGATTTTCGGAAAATTCGCTAAACGGCTAGTACAAGGAAAATGGGAGTAAATTGAGTCGGGCGTTTTCTTGATATTTTTCATGATTTGTCCCTCTGGGTTTATAAAATTTGACATGCTTTTATTTGGGGTTGTTCGGACCGAATCGGGTGATACGATGAGAACTCGATTTTCGGAAAACTCTCATAGGTAACATTATCTGAAATGGGAGAAAATTGAATCGGGCCGTTTTCTTGATATTTTTTCATGATTTGTCCCTATGTGTTTATAAAATTTGACACGCTTTTATTTGGGGTTGTTCAGACCCGAATCGGAGCTGATTTGATGAGAACTCGGTTTTCGGAAAATCCTCATAAGGGTTAGTACACCGAAAATGGGAGAAAATTGAGTCGGGCCGTTTTCTTGATATTTTTTCGTGATTTGTCCCTATGGGTTTATAAAATTTGACACGCTTTTATTTTGAGTTGTTCGGATTCGAATCGGAGCTGATGCGATGAGAACTCGGTTTTCAGAAAATTCTCATAGTGGTTAGTACACGGAAAATGGGAGAAAATCGAGTCGGACTGTTTTCTTCATTTTTTCGTAATTTGTCCCTATGGGTTTATAAAATTTGACACGCTTTTATTTGGGGTTGTTCGGACCCGAATCGGAGCTGATACGATGAGAACTCGATTTTCGGAAAATTCTCATAGGGGTTAGTACACCGGAAATGGGAGAAAATTGAGTCGGGCCGTTTTCTTGATATTTTTTCATAATTTGTCCCTATGGGTTTATAAAATTTGACATGCTTTTATTTGGGGTTGTTCGGACCCGAATCGGATCTGATACGATGAGAACTCGATTTTCGAAAAATTCTCATAGGGGCTAGTACACCGAAAATGGGAGAAAATTGAGTCGGGCCGTTTTCATGATATTTTTTCATGATTTGTCCCTATGGGTTTATAAAATTTGACATGCTTTTATTTGGGGTTGTTCGGACCCGAATCGGAGCTGATACGATGATAACTCGATTTTCGGAAAACTCTCATAGGTAACGTATACTGGAAATGGGAGAAAATTGAGTCGGGCCGTTTTCTTGATATTTTTTCATGATTTGTCCCTATGTGTTTATAAAATTTGACACGCTTTTATTTGTGGTTGTTCGGACCCGAATCGGAGCTGATATGATGAGAACTCGGTTTTCGGAAAATCCTCATAAGGGTTAGTACACCGGAAATGGGAGAAAATTGAGTCGGGCCGTTTTCTTGATATTTTTTCATAATTTGTCCCTATGGGTTTGTAAAATTTGACACGCTTTTATTTGGGGTTGTTCGGATTCGAATCGGAGCTGATGCGATGAGAACTCGGTTTTCAGAAAATTCTCATAGTGGTTAGTACACGGAAAATGGGAGAAAATCGAGTCGGACTGTTTTTTTCATTTTTCCACAATTTGTCCCTATGGGTTTATAAAATTTGACATGCTTTTATTTGGGGTTGTTCGAACCCGAATCGGAGCTGATACGATGAGAACTCGATTTTCGGAGAACTCTCATAGGTAACGTATACTGGTAATGGGAGAAAATTGAGTCGGGCCGTTTTCTTGATATTTTTTCATGATTTGTCCCTATGTGTTTATAAAATTTGACACGCTTTTATTTGGGGTTATTCGGATTCGAATCGGAGCTGATGCGATGAGAACTCGGTTTTCAGAAAATTCTCATAGTGGTTAGTACACGGAAAATGGGAGAAAATCGAGTCGGACTGTTTTCTTCATTTTTCCACAATTTGTCCCTATGGGTTTATAAAATTTGACACGCTTTTAATCGGGGTTGTTCGGACCCGAATCGGATCTGATACGATGAGAACTCGATTTTCGGAAAATTCGCATAAGGGCTAGTACACCGAAAATGGGAGTAAATTGAGTCGGGCCGTTTTCTTGATATTTTTTCATGATTTGTCCCTCTAGGTTTATAAAATTTGACATGCTTTTATTTGGGGTTGTTCGGACCCGAATCGGAGCTGATACGATGAGAACTCGATTTTCGGAAAACTCTCATAGGTAACATATACTGGAAATGGGAGAAAATTTAATCGGGCCGTTTTCTTGATATTTTTTCATGATTTGTCCCTATGTGTTTATAAAATTTGACACGCTTTTATTTGGGGTTGTTCAGACCCGAATCGGAGCTGATATGATGAGAACTCGGTTTTCGGAAAATCCTCATAAGGGTTAGTACACCGAAAATGGGAGAAAATTGAGTCGGGCCGTTTTCTGGATATTTTTTCGTGATTTGTCCCTATGGGTTTATAAAATTTGACACGCTTTTATTTTGAGTTGTTCGGATTCGAATCGGAGCTGATGCGATGAGAACTCGGTTTTCAGAAAATTCTCATAGTGGTTAGTACACGGAAAATGGGAGAAAATCGAGTCGGACTGTTTTCTTCATTTTTCCACAAATTGTCCCTATGGGTTTATAAAATTTGACACGCTTTTATTCGGGGTTGTTCGGACCCGAATTGGATCTGATACGATGAGAACTCGATTTTCGAAAAATTCGCATAAGGGCTAGTACACCGAAAATGGGAGTAAATTGAGTCGGGCCGTTTTCTTGATATTTTTTCATGATTTGTCCCTCTGGGTTTATAAAATTTGACATGCTTTTATTTGGGGTTGTTCGGACCCGAATCGGAGCTGATACGATGAGAACTCGATTTTCGGAAAACTCTCATAGGTAACGTATACTGGAAATGGGAGAAAATTGAATCGGGCCGTTTTCTTGATACTTTTTCATGATTTGTCCATATGTGTTTATAAAATTTGACACGCTTTTATTTGGGGTTGTTCAGACCCGAATCGGAGCTGATATGATGAGAACTCGGTTTTCGGAAAATCCTCATAAGGGTTAGTACACCGAAAATGGGAGAAAATTGAGTCGGGCCGTTTTCTTGATATTTTTTCGTGATTTGTCCCGATGGGTTTATAAAATTTGACACGCTTTTATTTTGAGTTGTTCGGATTCGAATCGGAGCTGATGCGATGAGAACTCGGTTTTCAGAAAATTCTCATAGTGGTTAGTACACGAAAAATGGGAGAAAATCGAGTCGGACTGTTTTCTTCATTTTTTCATAATTTGTCCCTATGGGTTTATAAAATTTGACACGCTTTTATTTGGGGTTGTTCGGACCCGAATCGGAGCTGATACGATGAGAACTCGATTTTCGGAAAATTCTCATAGGGGTTAGTACACCGGAAATGGGAGAAAATTGAGTCGGGCCGTTTTCTTGATATTTTTTTATAATTTGTCCCTATGGGTTTATAAAATTTGACATGCTTTTATTTGGGGTTGTTCGGACCCGAATCGGATCTGATACGATGAGAACTCGATTTTCGAAAAATTCTCATAGGGGCTAGTACACCGAAAATGGGAGAAAATTGAGTCGGGCCGTTTTCTTGATATTTTTTCATGATTTGTCCCTATGGGTTTATAAAATTTGACATGCTTTTATTTGGGGTTGTTCGGACCCGAATCGGAGCTGATACGATGATAACTCGAGTTTCGGAAAACTATCATATGTAACGATAATCTGGAAATGGGAGAAAATTGAGTCGGGCCGTTTTCTTGATATTTTTTCATGATTTGTCCCTATGTGTTTATAAAATTTGACACGCTTTTATTTGTGGTTGTTCGGACCCGAATCGGAGCTGATATGATGAGAACTCGGTTTTCAGAAAATCCTCATAAGGGTTAGTACACCGGAAATGGGAGAAAATTGAGTCGGGCCGTTTTCTTGATATTTTTTCATAATTTGTCCCTATGGGTTTGTAAAATTTGACACGCTTTTATTTGGGGTTGTTCGGATTCGAATCGGAGCTGATGCGATGAGAACTCGGTTTTCAGAAAATTCTCATAGTGGTTAGTACACGAAAAATGGGAGAAAATCGACTCGGACTGTTTTCTTCATTTTTCCATAATTTGTCCCTATGGGTTTATAAAATTTGACACGCTTTTATTTGGGGTTGTTCGTGTAATATCCGCAATTTTCGATTTCCGGTAATTATTTTTTTTCGGCGGAAGTCTGTTTTGACGACTCGCTCATGTCCGTTTCGTCATTCTGAGAATAATTAATTCTACACTTTTTGACATCCGAGTTCGTTTCGGTGTCGTTTCGTTGAGTTCTGTGCTTTTTAGCGACTTTTCCGCACTTGAGTTCGATTCTTGCGAATCTCGTCAAAGCTGTTGTTTCGAGTTTCCATAAGTCTGTTTAACTTTGTTATACGTGTTGTGAGCTTCGGTTTGATTATTCGTTGTCGTATGGTGATTTTCGGGCATTTGGGCCATTTTCGTAATTTCCCAAAGTTTGGGGTAATTACCTTCCGTTGTCGAATTTCGAGCCTTCGGGTGGTCGGAATCGTGTGTTCTACTAGCTCTTAGATTCGTCTTTGTGAGTACTTCGTAACCGTATCTTCGGTTCGTATTCAGGCTCGGGTTTCGGTGTCGTTTTGTTGAATTCAGGATTACTAAACGACTTTTCTAAGCATGAGTTCGACTTTGTTAGATCCCCATTAATTTTTGGTAACTCCAAAATTATAAATCTTGCAATATTATAGAACATCGAGTTAGCTTTCCAATGGTTCAAACGGTGAGTCAATCGGAGTCGGACGAAAGAGTTATGGTCGTTTTAGTGGCGGTATCGGTTTGTCGGGCACCGTCCAGAGCCTTTCGGCCGATAGGGTGGGCCGATAGACTCTACTGCCGGCATTTCTCTATGGCTATCGGTTGGGCCTATCGGCCGATAGGCTGGCCGATAGGTCCTGCTGTGTTACACTATAAATGTGACGTTTTGAGCGTGATCAGCTCATTTCTTCTTTTTTCATACGCATCGAGAGTAGCGAGAGAGAGGGTATAGAGGAGAGTTCTTCATCCGGGGTCGATTTTCATCATTCCTTTTCGGTTGTGAGGCTCGGATAATCAATCTAACGCGTGTTCTACGGATCTTAACACTTGAATCACTCAAGGTAATCTTCTAAGAACCCATTTTGGGAGATTTTGGGGATTTTGGGTATTTTGGTTGTTTTCGTCCGATTAATCCGATTTAACTTGGTATTATGATAGATTGATGATTATTGAGATGTATTACATCTTTTCCCTTGTTATTCCATAGTTGGATCGTATCGATTCGTTGTTTTAAATCGAGTTCTTGATCGACGCATTGAAGTGTCCTAAAATGTCATAGAGGGTTTTGGGCGTTCTACGATTATTCTTCCTCGTATGATCGATGATTTATTGATTATATGTTGTTAGGGTCGAATTCTTGCGAAGAATTCGAGTGGAACCCTACCGCTCGTCGTTTTCTTCAAGCTTTTCGATTGTGGGTGTATTCGTTGTCTTCACGGGAATCGTAGGTGTTCGAGGTGTCCCGACTAATCCGTGATTGTGGGAGTGTCCGCATCGATTATCGAGGCAAGTATCTTGCCCATACATTACGTGTTTTGTAGATATAATGGTTGTTAATCGTCGATATGTGCTAAATAAATATTCATAACCATCTTTTCAAAAGTATCGATATATTTACCATCACGGTTACTTAAAGACGACTCGTGTGTTCCGAGAATTAATATGCTTAATTGAATATATGTATTAATGTTGAGTATAAGATCGTAATACTTTTGTGTGATGTCTTTGTGTGTGATTACGTCGTCGGTAAGTTTTGAAGTTTAGTCCTTTGTTTAAGTCGTACGTGGAGACATGTGGTTATCGATGAATTATGGGAATTTATTTAATATAGTTATTGCCGTTCGGTGCTTTATTGTTGATAGTATTAGTTATGGTTTATGAGTCTATGTTGGATGAACTGGCCATTCTAGTAAAGTACCTCGAATATATATACTGTGATTGACCTTCGAGGCTTGTGGTTTGCAACTGTGATTTTGGAACGTGTGTGTGTGTTGTTCCTTCCACCCGGAGTGTCCGATGGGATGTCCGGGGTCGATACTAAGGGGTACGGCCACGGAAGTGGACTTGGGTGCGTGTGTGGATGAACTTCCACCGGAGTGTCCGGGATGTCCGGGGTCGATACTAAAGTGCGGCCGCGAAGTGGTTTCCCACCGGAGTGTCCGCGGGATGTCGGGGCGATACTAAGGGGTACGGCGCGGGTTACGATTGTGGTTTTCATCTTGAGGATGACGTTGATGTTTTCGTTAATTGTGATATTGTCAGGAGTATCACAATGCTTTGTGCTCGGGGTCGAGACATTATATTTCGAGTCTTGGTGCTTGGCTAGAATGGCATAGGATTAATGTGTTATGTGTAATGTGTCCTTGTAAGTGATTTGAAGTGGATGATCGGGTCGTGGACCTGTGTTTTGTGACCGGAATGGTTGGGTCGTGGACCGTGTTTTGTTAAACGGATTTGTATTTTGAAAAATGAACATTGGGGTGTGACCCTAAATGGCTTCGAGGAACTTTAGAATTTCTCAATTTCTAACGTTTTAAAACTCCGAGATTTGGAAATGTTTTCAAAGTGCTTACTTACTTCGTTTCTACTTTCAAGACTTGAACTACTTTTAACTAAATATATCTCGGGAAGTCTTTCGTTGTGTTCTCGGAATGTGTTGTGTATGGCTCGTATTTGCACTTTATACTTGCACTAGCGAAACAGTGGAGTTTGCTAACCCCGAGTAATCGGGGTGGATATCTGTATTGTGTCCAGGTACATGCAGGTTTCGGGAGCAAGACACGGGATCGGCACGAGGATGATGAAAGACGAATGATACTAATCACACGAAGGCCGCTTTTGGGTTCGATTAGTCGAGTCCATTGTATTGTCTTTTCCGCTGTCTTATTGTTCATTGTTGCAAGTATTTTACCCTTGTGTGGGTATGAGTCTGGATGAGTTTATGTATTTCGATTTGTAAGTCTGTGACGAAAGACCAAATCGGTCTATTGGTCCGTTATTTTGATTCGTCGGTATGTAATGTAATGTGTTGTTTTGATGTCTAGCTGGTGGATTCTCACGGAGAGGGTCTGCGGCGTGTAATATTCCGGTTTGATGCGGGGTGTTACATTTATGGTATCGGAGCTTAGGTTGAGGAAACCTAGCCGCCGGGTCGATGGTGTCTGTTGAGTCTTTGTCTCGTCGGATTTTATCCGACTAAGTCGTGTCGCGACGCGTCGCCCGAGTTGGTTGGTCGTGATTAGTATCGTGGGCAATCATCGTCTTCGTGCGACTGTGGCTGTAAGTCTCCCTTCCTTGTGTTGTGCCTCGTGTGACACGAGCTATATTTTTTATGATTATTTATTAAGTGACGGAGTCCTTTTATGGATTTTGATTTCTTGATACGTGACTATTTGACTCTCATATTTCTTTCATGTGAGGAGTAGTTGCTGGATTGTGCATGTTGGACTGTATTTCTTTTTCCGCTGCGTGAGTTCCTTTGTAATAGCTTTCGGTATTTTACAGACTGAATTTTATTTCGAAAATCGATTCCTTTAACCGAGTTGTTGGCCTTGACCGTTTTGACGGTAGTTGGGTGTTTTCAAATGATTTTGTGAGTTTTGATAAGTACTACCGTCATCGACCTTTTTGGGCATTCTAACCCATTGAATTATTTTTGAAAACCTTGAGTATCTTAGAAAATTGAAATTCGAGACGTACTTTTAAAGAGAATTATTTTCTTGCGGTGTTTTTCTGAAAGTTTTTCACTAAAAGAAAGGTGTCCTCATTTTAGTTCAAACGCAAGATGAATTACAGAGTCTCGAAACGATGTTTGTTTAACTTTTTGTAAATGATACTCAAGATCAACTGGTGTTTCCAAACTGTTTTCAAAAGGTGGTTCTCGTTTTTAAAACCTATCATTCCTGTTTGCGGACCGGAAATGCGTGTATGGTTTTCGAACTTTCGTTGCGGTGTCAACCCCGAATTGTGATTGAATTGGTGGCGTGAGCGTCGAGTCGTTCGCCACGCATATGTTTTGTTGGCCCTCCGTGAGAGGTGTGAACTGGTGTTCTTGTTTATCGCCTCGTGGTGATTGCGTATTGTCGCACTAGTGTGGGTTGTTAAAGCACGGATTTTTATGCGTTATACACATGGGTGATTGTTTCATGATGTTTGTGATTGTGTGATGGCCGTCGTTCGGGATGTTGTAATCTTCGAATGATGCCGTTGTTGTTGTGATTTTTGTATGCGTTGATATGTTATCTTTGAGTTGGCATCTCCGGTATGTTGTTTTGCGGTGTTTTGATCCATTGTACCGAGCATTTATATTTTCGGTATGCCGAGCCGAGGCGTTTCAATCGTGAAGTGCCGGGGCATGCACGTGTAAATTGTCTTTCTCGTCGATGACACATTTCAAGTGTGGACTCGAGGACACCGAATTGATTTTGTGAATTGGCTACCGAGACTTTCGGAGTTCGCTTCAAAGAGATATCGAATCGGCTTTGAGAGGCCTTTGAAGGATGTTTCTGTCGGTTGCTTGTTGTGTCGTCACCTTGATTTTGCTGTTGTGAGTTGCGGGGGCGACCTTCTTTTATAAGAGGTCGAATGTAGTACCCGTGATGTTTTTAGACTTCTGTATTTTCTCTTTCTCCAGTCTGTCGATTCGCTCGTGATCGTAGGTACTTTATGAACTTGTTCTATATTTCGGTTTCATCATTCGAGCGAGCTGTGATCTTGTTTTGGGTCAATCTGGTTATCGCTGTCACTTTCCGAATTCGGTTCGATTCTTGTGAACCTTGTTCGGAAGTAACATCTTTTGGTTCTACTAGTTCTTTTATTCGAAGTGGACTCGATCTTGAACTTTTACATTTTCGACTCTGTCGACTCGTTTATGTTCGTTGACATTTCTGAGCTTGTCCTGCTCCTTGCTTTTGTTGATCGAACGAGTGTGATATCATTTCGGAATAACTTATTTGTCGTTGTGACTTTTCAATCGCTATTCCCTTTCCTGTGGATCTTATGGGAATGCATGTCTTGTAGTTCTCACCAGATCATCCTGGGAGTTATTGTTGAACTTTATTGTTCTTCGTGATTCGAACATGATTCTTCGATTTTTGTTGTCTCGATCGTTGTGGTTTGATCGTTTGATTGTTCGGTTTATATTGACCTCGTTCCGTGATTGGCGAACATTCAGGCTCCTTCGTAATTCCCTTCAGTTCGGGAAATTAGTTTCGTTTTCGCGAACATTCAGGCTCCTTCGTAATTCCCTTCAGTTCGGGAAATTAGTTTCGTTTTCGATCTTCCAGCCCATAGGCGGTGGGATTTCGTGGTTGTTCAGCGGTTGACTCGCGTTTTGATTGATGTACCGTTGGGTGGGTCAATCATATTGATTTTCGTTCGTTGTGTTTTGTGATTGTCGGATAATTGACTTGGCTATATTATCCGTTTGATGACGTTTGTCACTTGTTGGTTTTTATTATATCCCTAACGGCGACGTTGTGTTGGTCGCCGTGGAGCGTGTTTTCACGCTGTATACTCCTTTGCGTTGTTTGTAACATTTCGCCGTTGGGCGTTAGTTACGCATTCTCGTGTATCTCGTTGAGTTTTTCCTGGCGGAATATTTCTTCTCCCTACTTGTTTTAAGTTTCGGGACGAAACTTCTTTTAAGGAGGGTAGAATGTAATATCCGCAATTTTCGATTTCCGGTAATTATTTTTTCGGCGGAAGTCTGTTTTGACGACTCGCTCATGTCCGTTTCGTCATTCCGAGAATAATTAATTCTACACTTTTGACATCCGAGTTCGTTTCGGTGTCGTTTCGTTGAGTTCTGTGCTTTTAGCGACTTTTCCGCACTTGAGTTCGATTCTTGCGAATCTCGTCAGCTGTTGTTTCGAGTTTCCCAAGTCTGTTTAACTTTGTTATACGTGTTGTGAGCTTCGGTTTGATTATTCGTTGTCGTATGGTGATTTTCGGGCATTTGGGCCATTTTCGTAATTTCCCAAAGTTTGGGGTAATTACCTTCCGTTGTCGAATTTCGAGCCTTCGGGTGGTCGAGATCGTGTGTTCTACTAGCTCTTAGATTCGTCTTTGTGAGTACTTCGTAACCGTATCTTCGGTTCGTATTCGAGCTCGGGTTTGGTGTCGTTTTGTTGAATTCAGGATTACTAAACGACTTTTCTAAGCATGAGTTCGACTTTGTTAGATCCCCATTAATTTTTGGTAACTCCAAAAATTATAAATCTTGCAATATTATAGAACATCGAGTTAGCTTTCCAATGGTTCAAACGGTGAGTCAATGAGTCGGACGAAAGAGTTATGGTCGTTTTAGTGGCAGATCGTCACTGTCGGGCACCGTCCCAGAGCCTTTCGGCCGATAGGGTGGGCGATAGACTCTCTGCCGGCATTTCTCTATGGCTATCGGTTGGGCCTATCGGCCGATAGTGGCCGATAGGTCCCGCCGTGTTACACTATAAATGTGACGTTTTGAGCGTGATCGGCTCATTTCTTCTTTTTTCATCCGCATCGCGAGTAGCGAGAGAGAGGGTATAGAGGAGAGTTCTTCATCCGGGGTCGATTTTCATCATTCCTTTTCGGTTGTGAGGCTCGGATAATCAATCTAACGCGTGTTCTACGGATCTTAACACTTGAATCACTCAAGGTAATCTTCTAAGAACCCATTTTGGGAGATTTTGGGGATTTTGGGTATTTTGGTTGTTTTCGTCCGATTAATCCGATTTAACTTGGTATTATGATAGATTGATGATTATTGAGATGTATTACATCTTTTCCCTTGTTATTCCATAGTTGGATCGTATCGATTCGTTGTTTTCGTCGAGTTCTTGATCGACGCATTGAAGGTGTCCGGTAAAATGTCATAGAGGGGTTTTCGGGCGTTCTACGATTATTCTTCCTCGTATGATCGATGATTTATTGATTATATGTTGTTAGGGTCGAATTCTTGCGAAGAATTCGAGTCGGAACCCTACCGTTCGTCGTTTTCTTCAAGCTTTTCGATTGTGGGTGTATTCGTTGTCTTCGCCGGGGAATCGTAGGTGTTCGAGGTGTCCCGACTAATCCGTGATTGTGGGAGTGTCCGGCATCGATTATCGAGGCAAGTATCTTGCCCATACATTACGTGTTTTGTAGATATAATGGTTGTTAATCGTCGATATGTGCTAAATAAATATTCATAACCATTTTTCAAAAGTATCGATATATTTACCATCACGGTTACTTAAAGACGACTCGTGTGTTCCGAGAATTAATATGCTTAATTGAATATATGTATTAATGTTGAGTATAAGATCGTAATACTTTTGTGTGATGTCTTTGTGTGTGATTACGTCGTCGGTAAGTTTTGAAGTTTAGTCCTTTGTTTAAGGTATGCGTGGAGACATGTGGTTATCGATGAATTATGTGAATTTATGTAATATTGGTTGTGCCGTTCGGTGCTTTCTTGTTGATAGTATTAGTTACGGGTTATGAGTATATGTTGGATGAATGGCCATTCTAGTAAAGTACCTCGACTATATATCTTGTGATTGACCTTCGAGGCTTGTGGTTTGCAAGCTGTGATTTTGGAACGTGTGTGTGTGTTGTTCCTTCCACCGGAGTGTCCGATGGGATGTCCGGGGAGTCGATACTAAGTGCGGCCACGGAAGTGGACTTGGGTGCGTGTGTGGATGAACTTCCACCGGAGTGTCCGACGGGATGTCCGGGGTCGATACTAAGGGTACGGCCGCGAAGTGGTTTCCCACCGAGTGTCCGACGGGATGTCCGGGGCCGATACTAAGGGTACGGCGCGGGTTACCGATTGTGGTTTTCATCTTGAGGATGACGTTGATGTTTTCGTTAATTGTGATATTGTCAGGAGTATCACAATGATTTGTGCTCGTGGTCGAGAGACATTATATTTCTAGTCTTGGTGCTTGGCTAGAGTTGCATAGGATTAATGTGTTATGTGTAATGTGTCGTTGTAATTGATTTTTAGTGGTTGTTCGGGTCGTGGAGAGTGTGTTTTGTTACAGTTATGGTTGGGTCGTGGTCCCAGTGTTTTGTTAAACGTTTTTGTATTTTGAAAAATGAACATTGGGGTTGTGACCCTAAATGGCTTCGAGGAACTTTAGAATTTCTCAATTTCTAACGATTTTAAAACTCCCGAGATTTGGAAATGTTTTCAAAGTGCTTACTTACTTCGTTTCTACTTTCAAGACTTGAACTACTTTTAACTAAATATATCTCGGGAAGTCTTTCGTTGTGTTCTCGGAATGTGTTGTGTATGGCTCGTATTTGCACTTTATACTTGCACTAGCGAAACAGTGGAGTTTGCTAACCCCGAGTAATCGGGGTGGATATCTGTATTGTGTCCAGGTACATGCAGGTTTTCGGGAGCAAGACACAGGATCGGCACGAGGGATGATGAAAGACGAATGATACTAATCACACGAAGGCCAGTTTTGGGTTCAGTTAGTCGGAGTCCATTGTATTGTCTTTTCCGCTGTCTTATTGTTCATTGTTGCAAGTATTTTACCCTTGTGTGGGTATGAGTCTGGATGAGTTTATGTATTTCGATTTGTAAGTCTGTGACGAAAGACCAAATCGGTCTATTGGTCCGTTATTTTGATTCGTCGGTATGTAATGTAATGTGTTGTTTTGATGTCTAGCCTGGTGGATTCTCACGGAGAGGGTCTGCGGCGTGTAATATTCCCGGTTTGATCTGGGGGTGTTACAGTTCGGACCCGAATCGGATTTGATACGATGAGAACTCGATTTTCGGAAAATTCTCATAGGGGCTAGTACACCGAAAATGGGAGAAAATTGAGTCGGGCCGTTTTCTTGATATTTTTTGATGATTTGTCCCTCTGTGTTTATAAAATTTGACACACTTTTATTTGGGGTTGTTCGGACCCGAATCGGAGCTGATATGATGAGAACTCGGTTTTCAGAAAATTCTCATAGTGGTTAGTACACGGAAAATGGGAGAAAATCGAGTCGGACTGTTTTCTTCATTTTTCCATAATTTGTCCCTATTGGTTTATAAAATTTGACACGCTTTTATTTGGGGTTGTTCGGATTCGAATCGGAGCTGATGCGATAAGAACTCGGTTTTCAGAAAATTCTCATAGTGGTTAGTACACGGAAAATGGGAGAAAATCGAGTCGGACTGTTTTCTTCATTTTTCATAATTTGTCCCTATGAGTTTATAAAATTTGACACGCTTTTATTTGGGGTTGTTCGGACCCGAATCGGAGCTGATACGATGAGAACTCGATTTTCGGAAAATTCTCATAGGGGTTAGCACACCGAAAATGGGAGAAAATTGAGTCGGTCCATTTTCTTGATATTTTTTCATGATTTGTCCCTATGTGTTTATAAAATTTGACACGCTTTTATTTGGGGTTGTTCGGACCCAAATCGGAGCTGATATGATGAGAACTCGGTTTTCGGAAAATTCTCATAGGGGTTAGCACACCGAAAATGGGAGAAAATTGAGTCGGTCCATTTTCTTGATATTTTTCCATGATTTGTCCCTATGTGTTTATAAAATTTGACACGCTTTTATTTGGGGTTGTTCGGACCCGAATCGGAGCTGATATGATGAGAACTCGGTTTTCGGAAAATCCTCATAAGGGTTAGTACACCGGAAATGTGAGAAAATTGAGTCGGGCCGTTTTCTTGATATTTTTTCATAATTTGTCCCTATTGTAATATCCGCAATTTTCGATTTCCGGTAATTATTTTTTTTCGGCGGAAGTCTGTTTTGACGACTCGCTCATGTCCGTTTCGTCATTCTGAGAATAATTAATTCTACACTTTTTGACATCCGAGTTCGTTTCGGTGTCGTTTCGTTGAGTTCTGTGCTTTTTAGCGACTTTTCCGCACTTGAGTTCGATTCTTGCGAATCTCGTCAAAGCTGTTGTTTGAGTTTCCGCAAGTCTGTTTAACTTTGTTATACGTGTTGTGAGCTTCGGTTTGATTATTCGTTGTCGTATGGTGATTTTCGGGCATTTGGGCCATTTTCGTAATTTCCCAAAGTTTGGGGTAATTACCTTCCGTTGTCGAATTTCGAGCCTTCGGGTGGTCGGAATCGTGTGTTCTACTAGCTCTCGGATTCGTCTTTGTGAGTACTTCGTAACCGTATCTTCGGTTCGTATTCAGGCTCGGGTTTCGGTGTCGTTTTGTTGAATTCAGGATTACTAAACGACTTTTCTAAGTATGAGTTCGACTTTGTTAGATCACCATTAATTTTTGGTGACTCCAAAAATTATAAATCTTTGCAATATTATATAACATCGAGTTAGCTTTCCAATGGTTCAAACGGTGAGTCAATCGGAGTCCGGACGAGAGAGTTATGGTCGTTTTAGTGGAAGACTGTCAGCTGTCGGGCACCGTCCAGGAGCCTTTCGGCCGATAGGGTGGGCCGAAAGACTCAACTGCCGGCATTTCTGTATGGGTATCGGCCGATCATGTCCGGAAGCCTTTCGGCCGATAGGGTGGGCCGAAAGACTCTACTGCCGGCAGTCAGCCTATAAAAGGCCTGGCAGCGTTTTTCTTCAGCATTTTCTCACTTCTCTTCTTCCATTCCGCGGCTGGAGCTGGGGTAATCATGTATAGATGTTGTTGGACAATAAATCCATGAAGTTTGGAGGTTCATATCATCAATCATCCGTCCTATAACATCCTCCAATCTACCGAATCAGGTCAGATTTCCTAGAAATCTAGTTTTGGGAAATTTGGGTATTTTTGTTGTTTTCGTCCGATTAATCCGATTTAACTTAGGATTATGATGGATTGATGATTATTTAGATGTTTTATATCTTTTACCTTGTTATCCCATGGTTGGATCGTATCGATTCGTTGTTTTGGTCGAGTTCTTGACCGACGCCTTGAAGGTGTCCGATAAAATGTCATAGAGAGGATTCGAGCGTTCTACGATTATTCTTCCTCGTTCGTTCGTTAATTTATTGATGGTATGATGTTAGGGTCAGATTTCGCAAAGAATTCGAGTCGGAACCCTTCCGCTCGTCGTTTTCTTCAAGCTTTTCGATTGTGGGTGTATTCGTTGTCTTCAGGAGAATCGTAGGTGTTCGAGGTGTCCCGACTAATCCGTGATTGTGGGAGTGTCCGGCATCGATTATCGAGGCAAGTATCTTGCCCATACATTACGTGTTTTGTGGATATAATGGTTGTTAATCGTCGATATGTGCTAAATAAATATTCATAACCATCTTTTTTCAAAAGTATCGGTATATTTACCAACATGATTTTCTTAAAGACGACTCGTGTGTTCCGAGAATTAATATGCTTAATTGAATACGTGTATTAATGTTGAGTATAAGATCGTAATACTTTCGTGTGATGCCATTGTGTGTGATTACGTCGTCGGTAAGTTTCGAAGTTTAGCCCTTTGTTTATCTTTGCGTGGAGACATGTGGTTATCGATGAATTATGTGAATTTATGTGATATTGGTTGTGCCGTTCGGTGCTTTTGGAATAGTGTGCTTTCTTGTTGATAATATTAGTTCTGGGTTATGAATATATGTTGGATGAACTGGCCATTCTAGTAAAGTGCCTCGACTATATATACTGTGATTGACCTTCGAGGCTTGTGGTTTGCAACTGTGATTTTGGAACGTGTGTGTGTGTTGTTCCTTCCACCAGAGTGTCCGACGGGATGTCCGGGGGCCGATACTAAGGGGTACGGCCACGGAAGTGGACTTGGGTGTGTGTGTGGATGAACTTCCACCGGAGTGTCCGACGGGATGTCCGGGGGTCGATACTAAGGGGTACGGCCGCGAAGTGGTTTCCCACCGAGTGTCCGACGGGATGTCCGGGGCCGATACTAAAGTGCGGTACGCGGGTTACTGATTGTGGTTTTCATCTTGAGGATGACGTTGATGTTTTCGTTAATTGTGATATTGTCAGGAGTATCACAATGCTTTGTGCTCGGTCGAGAGACATTATATTTCGAGTCTTGGTGCTTGGCTAGAATGGCATAGGATTAATGTGTTATGTGTAATGTGTCCTTGTAAGTGATTTGAAGTGGATGATCGGGTCGTGGACCTGTGTTTTGTGAGGAATGGTTGGGTCGTGGACCCCGTGTTTTGTTAAACGGATTTGTATTTTGAAAAATGAACATTGGGGTGTGACCCTAAATGGCTTTCGAGGAACTTTAGAATTTCTCAATTTCTAACGTTTTTAAAACTCCCGAGATTTGGAAATGTTTTCAAAGTGCTTACTTACTTCGTTTCTACTTTCAAGACTTGAACTACTTTTAACTAAATATATCTCGGGAAGTCTTTCGTTGTGTTCTCGGAATGTGTTGTGTATGGCTCGTATTTGCACTTTATACTTGCACTAGCGAAACAGTGGAGTTTGCTAACCCCCGAGTAATCGGGGTGGATATCTGTATTGTGTCCAGGTACATGCAGGTTTTCGGGAGCAAGACACAGGATCGGCACGAGGGATGATGAAAGACGAATGATACTAATCACACGAAGGCCGCTTTTGGGTTCGATTAGTGAGTCCATTGTATTGTCTTTTCCATTGCCTTATTGTTCATTGTTGCAAGTATTTTACCCTTGTGTGGGTATGAGTCTGGATGAGTTTATGTATTTTGATTTGTAAGTCTGTGACGAAAGACCAAATCGGTCTATTGGTCCGTTATTTTTGATTCGTCGATATGTAATGTAATGTGTTGTTTTGATGTCTAGCTTGGTGGATCCTCACGGAGAGGGTGCGGCGTGTAATATTCCGGTTTGATGCGGGGGTGTTACATTTATGGTATCGAGCTTAGGTTGAGGAAACCTAGGTGTCGGGTCGAGTTATGTGTTCTTGAGTCTTGTATTGTCGATTTTGTCCGACCGAAGTCGTGTCGCGACGCGTCGATGCAGGATGTCGGCCGTGATTAGTATCAAGGTGCAACCATCATCTTCGTGCGACTGTGGAAGTAAGTCTCCTTCTTTGTGTTGTGTCTCGTGTGACACGAGCTATTTTTATGATTATTTGTTAAGTGGTGGAATTTTATGTGAATTTTGATTTCACGATATGTATTTAGTCGACTCTCGTATTTGATTTATACGAGGAGTGTCGTCGTTTGTGATGTCTTTTATTGTTGTTTTTTCTCCGTTGTTGATGATTTTCGAATCGATTTGCACGCTTTACAAGTTCTATTGTGGAAGCTTTGTGCTTATACGCGTTCGACTTGTTCACTAGCTGCCATGGGAGGGTATTTTATCGGTGGTTTTGTTACGAATGTGGCATTTTGTCGTTTATTTCCTTTTAAAGACATGTATTGTCTTGATTTTAAACGTTTTGATGCGTGTGCTATGAGTTGTTTTAGTGAATGTCGGTATGTGTGAGTTTTGGGCATTCGCCTATCGGACTTTTGAAAACCTTGAGTATCTTAGAAAAACAAATTTCGAGACATAATTTTTTTTAATGAGTTATTTTCTTGTGGTACATTCAGGTGCCACAATATATTCCAAAAATTTTCTACCTCGAGGACCAAAATGTTTTGAGATATTTTCGATGTTTAGAAACATTTATACTTAGACCCGAGGGTCGGATATTCTGAAAGTTTTTCACTAAAAGAAAGGTGTCCTCATTTTAGTTCAAACGCAAGATGAATTACGAGTCTCGAAAATGATGTTTGTTTAACTTTTTGTAAATGATACTCAAGATCAACTGGTGTTTCCAAACCTGTTTTCAAAAGGTGGTTCTCGTTTTTAAAACCTATCATTCTGTTTGCGGACCGGAAATGCGTGTATGGTTTTCGAACTTTCGTTGCGGTGTCAACCCCGAATTGTGATTGAATTGGTGGCGTGAGCGTCGAGTCGCTCGCCACGCATATGTTTCGTTGGCCCTCTGTGAGAGGTGTGAACCGTGTTCTTGTTTATCGCCTCGTGGTGATTGCGTATTGTCGCACTAGTGTGGGTTGTTAAAGCACGGATTTTTATGCGTTATACACATGGGTGATTGTTTCATGATGTTTGTGATTGTGTGATGGTATCGTTCGGGATGTTGTAATCTTCGAATGATGCCGTTGTTGTTGTGATTTTTGTATGCGTTGATATGTTATCTTTGAGTTGGCATCTCCGGTATGTTGTTTTGCGGTGTTTTGATCCATTGTACCGAGCATTTATATTTTCGGTATGCCGAGCCGAGGCGTTTCAATCGTGATGTGCCGGGGCATGCACGTGTAAATTGTCTTTCTCGATGACACATTTCAAGTGTGGACTCGAGGACACCGAATTGATTTTGTGAATTGGCTACCGAGACTTTCGGAGTTCGCGCTTCAAAGAGATATCGAGAATCGGCTTTGAGAGGCCTTTGAAGGATGTTTCGGTTGCTTGTTGTGTCGTCACCTTGATTTCTTTGTTGTGAGTTGCGGGGCGACCTTCTTTTATAAGAGGTCGAATGTAGTACCCGTGTTGTTTTTAGACTTCGTATTTTCTCTTTCTCCAGTCTATCGATTCGCTCGTGTTCGTTGATACTGTCTGAACTTGTTTTGTATTTCGGGGTCATCATTCGAGCGAGCTGTGATCTTGTTTTGGGTCAATCTGGTTATCGCTGTCACTTTCCGAATTCGGTTCGATTCTTGTGAACCTTGTTCGGAAGTAACATCTTTTGGTTCTACTAGTTCTTTTATTCGAAGTGGACTCGATCTTGAACTTTTACATTTTCGACTCTGTCGACTCGTTTATGTTCGTTGACATTTCTGAGCTTGTCCTGCTCCTTGCTTTTGTTGATCGAACGAGTGTGATATCATTTCGGAATAACTTATTTGTCGTTGTGACTTTTCAATCGCTATTCCCTTTCCTGTGGATCTTATGGGAATGCATGTCTTGTAGTTCTCACCGATCATCCCGGGAGTTATTGTTGAACTTTATTGTTCTTCGTGATTCGAACATGATTCTTCGATTTTTGTTGTCTCGATCGTTGTGGTTTGATCGTTTGATTGATCGGTTTAAATTGACCTCGTTAGTGATTGGCGAACATTCGTGCTCCTTCGTAATTCCCTTGATTCGGGAAATTAGTTTCGTTCGCGAACATTCAGGCTCCTTCGTAATTCCCTTCAGTTCGGGAAATTAGTTTCTTTTCGATCTTCCAGCCCATAGGCGGTGGGATTTCGTGGTTGTTCAGCGGTTGACTCGCGTTTTGATTGATGTACCGTTGGGTGGGTCAATCATATTGATTTTCGTTCGTTGTGTTTTGTGATTGTCGGATAATTGACTTGGCTATATTATCCGTTTGATGACGTTTGTCACTTGTTGGTTTTTATTATATCCCTAACGGCGACGTTGTGTTGGTCGCCGTGGAGCGTGTTTTCACGCCGTATACTCCTTTGCGTTGTTTGTAACATTTCGCCGTTGGGCGTTAGTTACGCATTCTCGTGTATCTCGTTGAGTTTTCTGGCGGAATATTTCTTCTCCTACTTGTTTTAAGTTTCGGGACGAAACTTCTTTTAAGGAGGGTAGAATGTAATATCCGCAATTTTCGATTTCCGGTAATTATTTTTTCGGCGGAAGTCTGTTTTGACGACTCGCTCATGTCCGTTTCGTCATTCGAGAATAATTAATTCTACACTTTTTGACATCCGAGTTCGTTTCGGTGTCGTTTCGTTGAGTTACGTGCTTTTAGCGACTTTTCCGCACTTGAGTTCGATTCTTGCGAATCTCGTCCAAACTGTTGTTTCGAGTTTCCCGCAAGTCTGTTTAACTTTGTTATACGTGTTGTGAGCTTCGGTTTGATTATTCGTTGTCGTATGGTGATTTTCGGGCATTTGGGCCATTTTCGTAATTTCCCAAAGTTTGGGGTAATTACCTTCCGTTGTCGAATTTCGAGCCTTCGGGTGGTCGGAATCGTGTGTTCTACTAGCTCTCGGATTCGTCTTTGTGAGTACTTCGTAACCGTATCTTCGGTTCGTATTCAGGCTCGGGTTTCGGTGTCGTTTTGTTGAATTCAGGATTACTAAACGACTTTTCTAAGTATGAGTTCGACTTTGTTAGATCACCATTAATTTTTGGTGACTCCAAAAATTATAAATCTTTGCAATATTATATAACATCGAGTTAGCTTTCCAATGGTTCAAACGGTGAGTCAATCGGAGTCCGGACGAGAGAGTTATGGTCGTTTTAGTGGAAGACTGTCAGCTGTCGGGCACCGTCCAGGAGCCTTTCGGCCGATAGGGTGGGCCGAAAGACTCAACTGCCGGCATTTCTGTATGGGTATCGGCCGATCATGTCCGGAAGCCTTTCGGCCGATAGGGTGGGCCGAAAGACTCTACTGCCGGCAGTCAGCCTATAAAAGGCCTGGCAGCGTTTTTCTTCAGCATTTTCTCACTTCTCTTCTTCCATTCCGCGGCTGGAGCTGGGGTAATCATGTATAGATGTTGTTGGACAATAAATCCATGAAGTTTGGAGGTTCATATCATCAATCATCCGTCCTATAACATCCTCCAATCTACCGAATCAGGTCAGATTTCCTAGAAATCTAGTTTTGGGAAATTTGGGTATTTTTGTTGTTTTCGTCCGATTAATCCGATTTAACTTAGGATTATGATGGATTGATGATTATTTAGATGTTTTATATCTTTTACCTTGTTATCCCATGGTTGGATCGTATCGATTCGTTGTTTTGGTCGAGTTCTTGACCGACGCCTTGAAGGTGTCCGATAAAATGTCATAGAGAGGATTCGAGCGTTCTACGATTATTCTTCCTCGATCCTACGTTAATATATTTATGGTCTCATGTTAGGTTCAGATTTCTCGCAAAGAATTCAGTCGGAACCCTTCCGCTCGTCGTTTTCTTCAAGCTTTTCGATTGTGGGTGTATTCGTTGTCTTCACGGAGAATCGTAGGTGTTCGAGGTGTCCCGACTAATCCGTGATTGTGGGAGTGTCCGGCATCGATTATCGAGGCAAGTATCTTGCCCATACATTACGTGTTTTGTGGATATAATGGTTGTTAATCGTCGATATGTGCTAAATAAATATTCATAACCATCTTTTTTCAAAAGTATCGGTATATTTACCAACATGATTTTCTTAAAGACGACTCGTGTGTTCCGAGAATTAATATGCTTAATTGAATACGTGTATTAATGTTGAGTATAAGATCGTAATACTTTCGTGTGATGCCATTGTGTGTGATTACGTCGGTAAGTTTCAAGTTTAGCCCTTTGTTTATCTTTGTGCGTGGAGACATGTGGTTATCGATGAATTATGTGAATTTATGTGATATTGGTTGTGCCGTTCGGTGCTTTTGGAATAGTGTGCTTTCTTGTTGATAATATTAGTTCGGGTTATGAATATATGTTGGATGAATCGCCATTCTAGTAAAGTGCCTCGACTATATATCTTGTGATTGACCTTCGAGGCTTGTGGTTTGCAAGCGTGATTTTGGAACGTGTGTGTGTGTTGTTCCTTCCACCGGAGTGTCCGACGGGATGTCCGGGGCCGATACTTAAGGGGTACGGCCACGGAAGTGGACTTGGGTGTGTGTGTGGATGAACTTCCACCGGAGTGTCCGACGGGATGTCCGGGGTCGATACTAAAGTACGGCCGCGGAAGTGGTTTCCCACCGGAGTGTCCGACGGGATGTCCGGGGCCGATACTAAGGGGTACGGCCGCGGGTTACCATTGTGGTTTTCATCTTGAGGATGACGTTGATGTTTTCGTTAATTGTGATATTGTCCGGAGTATCACAATGCTTTGTGCTCGGGGTCGAGAGACATTATATTTCGAGTCTTGGTGCTTGGCTAGAATGGCATAGGATTAATGTGTTATGTGTAATGTGTCCTTGTAAGTGATTTGAAGTGGATGATAGTGTCGTGGACCGTGTGTTTTGTGAGAGGAATGGTTGGGTCGTGGACCCGTGTTTTGTTAAACGGATTTGTATTTTGAAAAATGAACATTGGGGTGTGACCTAAATGGCTTCGAGGAACTTTAGAATTTCTCAATTTAAAACGTTTTTAAAACTACACAGATTTGGAAATGTTTTCAAAGTGCTTACTTACTTCGTTTCTACTTTCAAGACTTGAACTACTTTTAACTAAATATATCTCGGGAAGTCTTTCGTTGTGTTCTCGGAATGTGTTGTGTATGGCTCGTATTTGCACTTTATACTTGCACTAGCGAAACAGTGGAGTTTGCTAACCCCAGTAATCGGGGTGGATATCTATATTGTGTCCAGGTACATGCAGGTTTTCGGGAGCAAGACACAGGATCGGCACGAGGGATGATGAAAGACGAATGATACTAATCACACGAAGGCCAGTTTTGGGTTCAGTTAGTCGGAGTCCATTGTATTGTCTTTTCCGCTGTCTTATTGTTCATTGTTGCAAGTATTTTACCCTTGTGTGGGTATGAGTCTGGATGAGTTTATGTATTTTGATTTGTAAGTCTGTGACGAAAGACCAAATCGGTCTATTGGTCCGTTATTTTTGATTCGTCGGTATGTAATGTAATGTGTTGTTTTGATGTCTAGCCTGGTGGATCCTCACGGAGAGGGTCTGCGGCGTGTAATATTCCCGGTTTGATCTGGGGGTGTTACACCTATGGGTTTGTAAAATTTGACACGCTTTTATTTGGGGTTGTTCGGATCCGAATCGGAGCTGATGAAAGGAGAACTCGGTTTTCAGAAAATTCTCATAGTGGTTAGTACACGGAAAATGGGAGAAAATCGAGTCGGACTATTTTCTTCATTTTTGCACAATTTGTCCCTATGGGTTTATAAAATTTGACACGCTTTTATTTGGGGTTGTTCGGACCCGAATCGAATTTGATACGATGAGAACTCGATTTTCGGAAAATTCTCATAGGGGCTAGTACACCGAAAATGGGAGAAAATTGAGTCGGGCCATTTTCTTGTTATTTTTTCATGATTTGTCCCTATGTGTTTATAAAATTTGACACGCTTTTATTTGGGGTTGTTCGGACCCGAATCGGAGCTGATATGATGAGAACTCGGTTTTCAGAAAATTCTCATAGTGGTTAGTACACGGAAAATGGGAGAAAATCGAGTCGGACTGTTTTCTTCATTTTTCCATAATTTGTCCCTATGGGTTTATAAAATTTGACACGCTTTTATTTGGGGTTGTTCGGACCGAATCGGGTGATGTGATGAGAACTCGGTTTTGAAAATTCTCATAGTGGTTAGTACGGGAAAATGGGAGAAAATTGAGTCGGTCCATTTCTTCATTTTTCCACAATTTGTCCCTATGGGTTTATAAAATTTGACACGCTTTTATTTGGGGTTGTGCGGACCCGAATCGGAGCTGATATGATGAGAACTCGGTTTTCGAAAAATCCTCATAAGGGGCTAGTACACCGAAATTGGGAGAAAATTGAGTCGGGCCGTTTTCTTGATATTTTTTCATGATTTGTCCCTGTGGGTTTTTAAAATTTTACAAGCTTTTATTTGGGGTTGTTCGGATCCGAATCGAGTGCGTCACGATGAGAACACGGTTTTCAGAAAATTCTCATAGTGGTTAGTACACGAAAAATGGGAGAAAATGGAGTCAGACTGTTTATTCATTTTTCCATAATTTGTTTCTATGGGTTTATAAAATTTGACACGCTTTTATTTGGGGGTTTTCGGACCCGAATCGGATCTGATACGATGAGAACTCGATTTTAGGTAAATTCTCATAGGGGCTAGTACACCGAAAATGGGAGAAAATTGAGTCGGGCCGTTTTCTTGTTATTTTTTCATGATGGGTTTATAAAATTTGACACGCTTTTATTTGGGGTTGTTCGGATTCGAATCAGAGCTGATGCGATGAGAACTCGATTTTCAGAAAATTCTCATAGTGGTTAGTACACGGAAAATGGGAGAAAATCGAGTCAGACTGTTTTCTTCATTTTTCCACAATTCGTCCCTATGGGTTTATAAAATTTGACACGCTTTTATTTGGGGTTGTTCGGACCCGAATCGGATCTGATACGATGAGAACTCGATTTTCGGAAAATTCTCATAGTGGCTAGTACACCGAAAATGGGAGAAAATTGAGTCGGGCCGTTTTCTTGATATTTTTTCATGATTTGTCCCTATGGGTTTATAAAATTTGACATGCTTTTATTTGGGGTTGTTCGAACCCGAATCGGAGCTGATACGATGAGAACTCGATTTTCGGAGAACTCTCATAGGTAACGTATACTGGAAATGGGAGAAAATTGAGTCGGGCCGTTTTCTTGATATTTTTTCATGATTTGTCCCTATGTGTTTATAAAATTTGACACGCTTTTATTTGGGGTTATTCGGATTCGAATCGGAGCTGATGCGATGAGAACTCGGTTTTCAGAAAATTCTCATAGTGGTTAGTACACGGAAAATGGGAGAAAATCGAGTCGGACTGTTTTCTTCATTTTTCCACAATTTGTCCCTATGGGTTTATAAAATTTGACACGCTTTTATTCGGGGTTGTTCGGACCCGAATCGGATCTGATACGATGAGAACTCGATTTTCGGAAAATTCGCATAAGGGCTAGTACACCGAAAATGGGAGTAAATTGAGTCGGGTCGTTTTCTTGATATTTTTTCATGATTTGTCCCTATGGGTTTATAAAATTTGACATGCTTTTATTTGGGGTTGTTCGGACCCGAATCGGAGCTGATACGATGAGAACTCGATTTTCGGAAAACTCTCATAGGTAACGTATACTGGAAATGGGAGAAAATTGAGTTGGGCCGTTTTCTTGATATTTTTTCATGATTTGTCCCTATGTGTTTATAAAATTTGACACGCTTTTATTTGGGATTGTTCAGACCCGAATCGGAGCTGATATGATGAGAACTCGGTTTTCGGAAAATCCTCATAAGGGTTAGTACACCGAAAATGGGAGAAAATTGAGTCGGGCCGTTTTCTTGATATTTTTTCGTGATTTGTCCCTATGGGTTTATAAAATTTGACACGCTTTTATTTTGGGTTGTTCGGATTCGAATCGGAGCTGATGCGATGAGAACTCGGTTTTCAGAAAATTCTCATAGTGGTTAGTACACGGAAAATGGGAGAAAATCGAGTCGGACTGTTTTCTTCATTTTTCATAATTTGTCCCTATGGGTTTATAAAATTTGACACGCTTTTATTTGGGGTTGTTCGGACCCGAATCGGAGCTGATACGATGAGAACTCGATTTTCGGAAAATTCTCATAGGGGTTAGTACACCGGAAATGGGAGAAAATTGAGTCGGGCCGTTTTCTTGATATTTTTTCATAATTTTTCCCTATGTTTTTATAAAATTTGACATGCTTTTATTTGGTGTTGTTCGTAACCGAATAGGATCTGATACGATTAGAACTAGATGTTCGAAAAATTATCATAGGGGCTAGTACACCGATTATGGGAGAAAATTGAGTAGGGCGGTTTTCTTGATATTTTTTCATGATTTGTCCCTATGGGTTTATAAAATTTGACATGCTTTTATTTGGGGTTGTTCGGACCCGAATCGGAGCTGATACGATGATAACTCGATTTTCGGAAAACTCTCATAGGTAACGTATACTGGAAATGGGAGAAAATTGAGTCGGGCCGTTTTCTTGATATTTTTTCATGATTTGTCCCTATGTGTTTATAAAATTTGACACGCTTTTATTTGTGGTTGTTCGGACCCGAATCGGAGCTGATATGATGAGAACTCGGTTTTCGGAAAATCCTCATAAGGGTTAGTACACCGGAAATGGGAGAAAATTGAGTCGGGCCGTTTTCTTGATATTTTTTCATAATTTGTCCCTATGGGTTTGTAAAATTTGACACGCTTTTATTTGGGGTTGTTCGGATTCGAATCGGAGCTGATGCGATGAGAACTCGGTTTTCAGAAAATTCTCATAGTGGTTAGTACACGGAAAATGGGAGAAAATCGAGTCGGACTGTTTTCTTCATTTTTCCACAATTTGTCCCTATGGGTTTATAAAATTTGACATGCTTTTATTTGGGGTTGTTCGAACCCGAATCGGAGCTGATACGATGAGAACTCGATTTTCGGAGAACTCTCATAGGTAACGTATACTGGAAATGGGAGAAAATTGAGTCGGGCCGTTTTCTTGATATTTTTTCATGATTTGTCCCTATGTGTTTATAAAATTTGACACGCTTTTATTTGGGGTTATTCGGATTCGAATCGGAGCTGATGCGATGAGAACTCGGTTTTCAGAAAATTCTCATAGTGGTTAGTACACGGAAAATGGGAGAAAATCGAGTCGGACTGTTTTCTTCATTTTTCCACAATTTGTCCCTATGGGTTTATAAAATTTGACACGCTTTTAATCGGGGTTGTTCGGACCCGAATCGGATTTGATACGATGAGAACTCGATTTTCGGAAAATTCGCATAAGGGCTAGTACACCGAAAATGGGAGTAAATTGAGTCGGGCCGTTTTCTTGATATTTTTTCATGATTTGTCCCTCTGGGTTTATAAAATTTGACATGCTTTTATTTGGGGTTGTTCGGACCCGAATCGGAGCTGATACGATGAGAACTCGATTTTCGGAAAACTCTCATAGGTAACATATACTGGAAATGGGAGAAAATTGAATCGGGCCGTTTTCTTGATATTTTTTCATGATTTGTCCCTATGTGTTTATAAAATTTGACACGCTTTTATTTGGGGTTGTTCAGACCCGAATCGGAGCTGATATGATGAGAACTCGGTTTTCGGAAAATCCTCATAAGGGTTAGTACACCGAAAATGGGAGAAAATTGAGTCGGGCCGTTTTCTTGATATTTTTTGGTGATTTGTCCCTATGGGTTTATAAAATTTGACACGCTTTTATTTTGAGTTGTTCGGATTCGAATCGGAGCTGATGCGATGAGAACTCGGTTTTCAGAAAATTCTCATAGTGGTTAGTACACGGAAAATGGGAGAAAATCGAGTCGGACTGTTTTCTTCATTTTTCCACAATTTGTCCCTATGGGTTTATAAAATTTGACACGCTTTTATTCGGGGTTGTTCGGACCCGAATTGGATCTGATACGATGAGAACTCGATTTTCGGAAAATTCGCATAAGGGCTAGTACACCGAAAATGGGAGTAAATTGAGTCGGGCCGTTTTCTTGATATTTTTTCATGATTTGTCCCTCTGGGTTTATAAAATTTGACATGCTTTTATTTGGGGTTGTTCGGACCCGAATCGGAGCTGATACGATGAGAACTCGATTTTCGGAAAACTCTCATAGGTAACGTATACTGGAAATGGGAGAAAATTGAATCGGGCCGTTTTCTTGATACTTTTTCATGATTTGTCCCTATGTGTTTATAAAATTTGACACGCTTTTATTTGGGGTTGTTCAGACCCGAATCGGAGCTGATATGATGAGAACTCGGTTTGGAAAATCCTCAGAAGGGTTAGTACACCGAAAAAGGGAGAAAATTGAGTCGGGCCGTTTTCTTGAAATTTTTTCGAGATGTGTCCCGATGGGTTTATAAAATTTGACACGCTTTTATTTTGAGTTGTTCGGAGTCGAATCGGAGTGATGCGATGAGAACTCGGTTTTGAAAAATTCTCATAGTGGTTAGTACGGAAAATGGGAGAAAATCGAGCCTGATTTGTTTTCTACATTTTTTCATTCTTTGTCCCTATGGGTTTATAAAATTTGACACGCTTTTATTTGGGGTTGTTCGGACCCGAATCGGAGCTGATACGATGAGAACTCGATTTTCGGAAAATTCTCATAGGGGTTAGTACACCGGAAATGGGAGAAAATTGAGTCGGGCCGTTTTCTTGATATTTTTTTATAATTTGTCCCTATGGGTTTATAAAATTTGACATGCTTTTATTTGGGGTTGTTCGGACCCGAATCGGATCTGATACGATGAGAACTCGATTTTCGAAAAATTCTCATAGGGGCTAGTACACCGAAAATGGGAGAAAATTGAGTCGGGCCGTTTTCTTGATATTTTTTCATGATTTGTCCCTATGGGTTTATAAAATTTGACATGCTTTTATTTGGGGTTGTTCGGACCCGAATCGGAGCTGATACGATGATAACTCGATTTTCGGAAAACTCTCATAGGTAACGTATACTGGAAATGGGAGAAAATTGAGTCGGGCCGTTTTCTTGATATTTTTCATGATTTGTCCCTATGTGTTTATAAAATTTGACACGCTTTTATTTGTGGTTGTTCGGACCCGAATCGGAGCTGATATGATGAGAACTCGGTTTTCAGAAAATCCTCATAAGGGTTAGTACATCGGAAATGGGAGAAAATTGAGTCGGGCCGTTTTCTTGATATTTTTTCATAATTTGTCCCTATGGGTTTGTAAAATTTGACACGCTTTTATTTGGGGTTGTTCGGATTCGAATCGGAGCTGATGCGATGAGAACTCGGTTTTCAGAAAATTCTCATAGTGGTTAGTACACGAAAAATGGGAGAAAATCGACTCGGACTGTTTTCTTCATTTTTCCATAATTTGTCCCTATGGGTTTATAAAATTTGACACGCTTTTATTTGGGGTTGTTCGGACCCGAATCGGATTTGATACGATGAGAACTCGATTTTTGGAAAATTCTCATAGGGGCTAGTACACCGAAAATGGGAGAAAATTGAGTCGGGCCGTTTTCTTGATATTTTTTGATGATTTGTCCCTCTGTGTTTATAAAATTTGACACGCTTTTATTTGGGGTTGTTCGGACCCGAATCGGAGCTGATATGATGAGAACTCGGTTTTCAGAAAATTCTCATAGTGGTTAGTACACGGAAAATGGGAGAAAATCGAGTCGGACTGTTTTCTTCATTTTTCCATAATTTGTCCCTATTGGTTTATAAAATTTGACACGCTTTTATTTGGGGTTGTTCGGATTCGAATCGGAGCTGATGCGATAAGAACTCGGTTTTCAGAAAATTCTCATAGTGGTTAGTACACGGAAAATGGGAGAAAATCGAGTCGGACTGTTTTCTTCATTTTTCCATAATTTGTCCCTATGGGTTTATAAAATTTGACACGCTTTTATTTGGGGTTGTTCGGACCCGAATCGGAGCTGATGTGATGAGAACTCGGTTTTCAGAAAATTCTCATAGTGGTTAGTACAGGGAAAATGGGAGAAAATTGAGTCGGTCCAGTTTCTTGATATTTTTTCATGATTTGTCCCTATGTGTTTATAAAATTTGACACGCTTTTATTTGGGGTTGTTCGGACCCAAATCGGAGCTGATATGATGAGAACTCGGTTTTCGGAAAATTCTCATAGGGGTTAGCACACCGAAAATGGGAGAAAATTGAGTCGGTCCATTTTCTTGATATTTTTCCATGATTTGTCCCTATGTGTTTATAAAATTTGACACGCTTTTATTTGGGGTTGTTCGGACCCGAATCGGAGCTGATATGATGAGAACTCGGTTTTCGGAAAATCCTCATAAGGGTTAGTACACCGGAAATGTGAGAAAATTGAGTCGGGCCGTTTTCTTGATATTTTTTCATAATTTGTCCCTATGGGTTTGTAAAATTTGACACGCTTTTATTTGGGGTTGTTCGGATCCGAATCGGAGCTGATGCAAGGAGAACTCGGTTTTCAGAAAATTCTCATAGTGGTTAGTACACGGAAAATGGGAGAAAATCGAGTCGGACTATTTTCTTCATTTTCCACAATTTGTCCCTATGGGTTTATAAAATTTGACACGCTTTTATTTGGGGTTGTTCGGACCCGAATCGAATTTGATACGATGAGAACTCGATTTTCGGAAAATTCTCATAGGGGCTAGTACACCGAAAATGGGAGAAAATTGAGTCGGGCCATTTTCTTGATATTTTTTCATTATTTGTCCCTATGTGTTTATAAAATTTGACACGCTTTTATTTGGGGTTGTTCGGACCCGAATCGGAGCTGATATGATGAGAACTCGGTTTTCAGAAAATTCTCATAGTGGTTAGTACACGGAAAATGGGAGAAAATCGAGTGAATTGTTTTCTTCATTGTTCCATAATTTGTCCCTATGGGTTTATAAAATTTGACACGCTTTTATTTGGGGTTGTTCGGACCCGAATCGGAGCTGATGTGATGAGAACTCGGTTTTCAGAAAATTCTCATAGTGGTTAGTACAGGGAAAATGGGAGAAAATTGAGTCGGTCCAGTTTCTTCATTTTTCCACAATTTGTCCCTATGGGTTTATAAAATTTGACACGCTTTTATTTGGGGTTGTGCGGACCCGAATCGGAGCTGATATGATGAGAACTCGGTTTTCGAAAAATCCTCATAAGGGGCTAGTACACCGAAATTGGGAGAAAATTGAGTCGGGCCGTTTTCTTGATATTTTTTCATGATTTGTCCCTGTGGGTTTTTAAAATTTGACACGCTTTTATTTGGGGTTGTTCGGATCCGAATCTGAGCTGATGCGATGAGAACACGGTTTTCAGAAAATTCTCATAGTGGTTAGTACACGAAAAATGGGAGAAAATGGAGTCAGACTGTTTATTCATTTTTCCATAATTTGTTTCTATGGGTTTATAAAATTTGACACGCTTTTATTTGGGGGTTTTCGGACCCGAATCGGATCTGATACGATGAGAACTCGATTTTAGGTAAATTCTCATAGGGGCTAGTACACCGAAAATGGGAGAAAATTGAGTCGGGCCGTTTTCTTGATATTTTTTCATGATGGGTTTATAAAATTTGACACGCTTTTATTTGGGGTTGTTCGGATTCGAATCAGAGCTGATGCGATGAGAACTCGATTTTCAGAAAATTCTCATAGTGGTTAGTACACGGAAAATGTGAGAAAATCGAGTCAGACTGTTTTCTTCATTTTTCCACAATTCGTCCCTATGGGTTTATAAAATTTGACACGCTTTTATTTGGTGTTGTTCGGACCAATCGGATCGATACGATGAGAACTCGATTTTCGGAAAATTCTCATAGTGGCTAGTACAATCAAAATGGGAGAAAATTGAGTCGGCCGCTTTTCTTGATATTTTTCATGATTTGTCCCTATGGGTTTATAAAATTTGACATGCTTTTATTTGGGGTTGTTCGAACCCGAATCGAGCCGATACGATGAGAACTCGATTTTCGGAGAACTCTCATAGGTAACGATAATCGGAAATGGGAGAAAATTGAGTCGGGCCGCTTTTCTTGATATTTTTCATGATTTGTCCCTATGTGTTTATAAAATTTGACACGCTTTTATTTGGGGTTATTCGATTCGAATCGAGCCGATGCGATGAGAACTCGGTTTTAAAATTCTCATAGTGGTTAGTACACTAAAATGGGAGAAAATCGAGTGACTGTTTACTTCATTTTTCCACAAGTTGTCCCAATGGGTTTATAAAATTTGACACGCTTTTATTCGGGGTTGTTCGGACCCGAATCGGATCTGATACGATGAGAACTCGATTTTCGGAAAATTCGCATAAGGGCTAGTACACCGAAAATGGGAGTAAATTGAGTCGGGCCATTTTCTTGATATTTTTTCATGATTTGTCCCTATGGGTTTATAAAATTTGACATGCTTTTATTTGGGGTTGTTCGGACCGAATCGAGCCGATACGATGAGAACTCGATTTTCTAAAACTCTCATAGTTACGATAATCTGGAAATGGGAGAAAATTGAGTTGGGCCGTTTTCTTGATATTTTTTCATGATTTGTCCCTATGTGTTTATAAAATTTGACACGCTTTTATTTGGGATTGTTCAGACCCGAATCGGAGCTGATATGATGAGAACTCGGTTTTCGGAAAATCCTCATAAGGGTTAGTACACCGAAAATGGGAGAAAATTGAGTCGGGCCGTTTTCTTGATATTTTTTCGTGATTTGTCCCTATGGGTTTATAAAATTTGACACGCTTTTATTTTGGGTTGTTCGGATTCGAATCGGAGCTGATGCGATGAGAACTCGGTTTTCAGAAAATTCTCATAGTGGTTAGTACACGGAAAATGGGAGAAAATCGAGTCGGACTGTTTTCTTCATTTTTAATAATTTGTCCATATGGGTTTATAAAATTTGACACGCTTTTATTTGGGGTTGTTCGGACCCGAATCGGAGCTGATACGATGAGAACTCGATTTTCGGAAAATTCTCATAGGGGTTAGTACACCGGAAATGGGAGAAAATTGAGTCGGGCCGTTTTCTTGATATTTTTTCATAATTTGTCCCTATGGGTTTATAAAATTTGACATGCTTTTATTTGGGGTTGTTCGGACCCGAATCGGAGCTGATACGATGATAACTCGATTTTCTAAAACTCTCATAGGTAACGATATCTGAAATGGGAGAAAATTGAGTCGGGCCGCTTTTCTTGATATTTTTCATGATTTGTCCCTATGTGTTTATAAAATTTGACACGCTTTTATTTGGGGTTGTTCACCGAATCGGAGCCGATATGATGAGAACTCGGTTTTCGGAAAATCCTCATAAGGGTCGACACCTAAATGGGAGAAAATTGAGTCGACCGTTTTCTTGATATTTTTCATAATTTGTCCCTATGGGTTTGTAAAATTTGACACGCTTTTATTTGGGGTTGTTTGGATCCGAATCGGAGCCGATGCGATGAGAACTCGGTTTTAAAATTCTCATAGTGGTTAGTACAAGGAAAATGGGAGAAAATCGAGCCTGACTGTTTTCTTCATTTTTCCATAATTTGTCCCTATGGGTTTATAAAATTTGACACGCTTTTATTTAGGGTTGTTCGGACCCGAATCGGATTTGATACGATGAGAACTCGATTTTCGGAAAATTCTCATAGGGGCTAGTACACGAAAATGGGATAAAATTGAGTCGCCGCTTTTCTTGATATTTTTCATGATTTGTCCTCTCGTGTTTATAAAATTTGACACGCTTTTATTTGGGGTTGTTCGGACCGAATCGGAGCCGATATGATGAGAACTCGGTTTCGTAAAATTCTCATAGTGGTTAGTACACGAAAAATGGGAGAAAATCGAGTCGGACTTTTTCTTCATTTTTCCGAATTTGTCCCTATTGGTTTATAAAATTTGACACGCTTTTATTTGGGGTTGTTCGATTCGAATCGGAGTGATGCGATAAGAACTCGGTTTGAAAATTCTCATAGTGGTTAGTACGGAAAATGGGAGAACATCGAGTCTGACTGTTTTCTTCTTTTTTTCATAATTTGTCCCTATGAGTTTATAAAATTTGACACGCTTTTATTTGGGGTTGTTCGACCCGAATCGAGCCGATACGATGAGAACTCGATTTTGGAAAATTCTCATAGGGGTTAGCACACCGAAAATGGGAGAAAATTGAGTCGGTCCATTTTCTTGATATTTTTTCATGATTTGTCCCTATGTGTTTAAAATTTGACACGCTTTTATTTGGGGTTGTTCGGACCCGAATCGGAGCTGATATGATGAGAACTCGGTTTTCGGAAAATTCTCATAGGGGTTAGCACACCGAAAATGGGAGAAAATTGAGTCGGTCCATTTTCTTGATATTTTTCCATGATTTGTCCCTATGTGTTTATAAAATTTGACACGCTTTTATTTGGGGTTGTTCGGACCCGAATCGGAGCTGATATGATGAGAACTCGGTTTTGTAAAATTCTCATAGTGGTTAGTACACTAAAATGGGAGAAAATCGAGTGGACTGCTTTTCTTCATTTTTCCATAATTTGTCCCTATTGGTTTATAAAATTTGACACGCTTTTATTTGGGGTTGTTCGGATTCGAATCGAGCCGATGCGATAAGAACTCGGTTTAAAAATTCTCATAGTGGTTAGTACACTAAAATGGGAGAAAATCGAGTCGGTCTGCTTTTCTTCATTTTTTTCATAATTTGTCCCTATGAGTTTATAAAATTTGACACGCTTTTATTTGGGGTTGTTCGACCCGAATCGGAGCCGATACGATGAGAACTCGATTTTCGAAAATTCTCATAGACGACACCGAAAATGGGAGAAAATTGAGTCGGTCCATTTTCTTGATATTTTTCATGATTTGTCCCTATGTGTTTATAAAATTTGACACGCTTTTATTTGGGGTTGTTCGGACCGAATCTGAGCCGATATGATGAGAACTCGGTTTTGGAAAATTCTCATAGGGGTTAGCACACCGAAAATGGGAGAAAATTGAGTCGGTCCATTTTCTTGATATTTTTCCATGATTTGTCCCTATGTGTTTATAAAATTTGACACGCTTTTATTTGGGGTTGTTCGGACCCGAATCGGAGCTGATATGATGAGAACTCGGTTTTCGGAAAATCCTCATAAGGGTTAGTACACCGGAAATGGGAGAAAATTGAGTCGGGCCGTTTTCTTGATATTTTTTCATAATTTGTCCCTATGGGTTTGTAAAATTTGACACGCTTTTATTTGGGGTTGTTCGGATCCGAATCGGAGCTGATGCGACGAGAACTCGGTTTTCAGAAAATTCTCATAGTGGTTAGTACACGGAAAATGGGAGAAAATCGAGTCGGACTATTTTCTTCATTTTTCCACAATTTGTCCCTATAGGTTTATAAAATTTGACACGCTTTTATTTGGGGTTGTTCGACCGAATCGAATTTGATACGATGAGAACTCGATTTTGGAAAATTCTCATAGGGGCTAGTACACCGAAAATGGGAGAAAATTGAGTCGCGTTTTCTTGATATTTTTCATGATTTGTCCCTATGTGTTTATAAAATTTGACACGCTTTTATTTGGGGTTGTTCGGACCGAATCGAGCCGATATGATGAGAACTCGGTTTTGAGAAAATTCTCATAGTGGTTAGTACACTAAAATGGGAGAAAATCGAGTCGGACTGTTTTCTTCATTTTTCCATAATTTGTCCCTATGGGTTTATAAAATTTGACACGCTTTTATTTGGGGTTGTTCGGACCGAATCGGAGCTGATGTGATGAGAACTCGGTTTTTAGAAAATTCTCATAGTGGTTAGTACAGGGAAAATGGGAGAAAATTGAGTCGGTCCAGTTTCTTCATTTTTCCACAATTTGTCCCTATGGGTTTATAAAATTTGACACGCTTTTATTTGGGGTTGTGCGGACCCGAATCGGAGCTCATATGATGAGAACTCGGTTTTCGAAAAATCCTCATAAGGGGCTAGTACAGAAATTGGGAGATAATTGAGTCGGGCCGTTTTCTTGTTATTTTTTCATGATTTGTCCCTATGGGTTTTTAAAATTTGACACGCTTTTATTTGGGGTTGTTCGGATCCGAATCTGAGCTGATGCGATGAGAACTCGGTTTTCAGAAAATTCTCATAGTGGTTAGTACACGAAAAATGGGAGAAAATCGAGTCAAACTGTTTATTCATTTTTCCATAATTTGTCTCTATGGGTTTATAAAATTTGACACGCTTTTATTTGGGGGTTTTCGGACCCGAATCGGATCTGATACGATGAGAACTCGATTTTAGAAAAATTCTCATAGGGGCTAGTACACCGAAAATGGGAGAAAATTGAGTCGGGCCATTTTCTTGATATTTTTTCATGATGGGTTTATAAAATTTGACACGCTTTTATTTGGGGTTGTTCGGATTCGAATCAGAGCTGATGCGATGAGAACTCGGTTTTCAGAAAATTCTCATAGTGGTTAGTACACGGAAAATGGGAGAAAATCGAGTCAGACTGTTTTCTTCATTTTTCCACAATTCGTCCCTATGGGTTTATAAAATTTGACACGCTTTTATTTGGGGTTGTTCGGACCCGAATCGGATCTGATACGATGAGAACTCGATTTTCGGAAAATTCTCATAGTGGCTAGTACACCGAAAATGGGAGAAAATTGAGTGGGCCGTTTTCTTGATATTTTTTCATGATTTGTCCCTATGGGTTTATAAAATTTGACATGCTTTTATTTGGGGTTATTCGAACCCGAATCGGAGCTGATACGATGAGAACTGGATTTTCGGAGAACTCTCATAGGTAACGTATACTGGAAATGGGAGAAAATTGAGTCGGGCCGTTTTCTTGATATTTTTTCATGATTTGTCCCTATGTGTTTATAAAATTTGACACGCTTTTATTTGGGGTTATTCCGATTCGAATCGGAGCTGATGCGATGAGAACTCGGTTTTCAGAAAATTCTCATAGTGGTTAGTACACGGAAAATGGGAGAAAATCGAGTCGGTCTGTTTTCTTCATTTTTTTTCATAATTTGTCCCTATGAGTTTATAAAATTTGACACGCTTTTATTTGGGGTTGTTCGGACCCGAATCGGAGCTGATACGATGAGAACTCGATTTTCAGAAAATTCTCATAGGACGCACACCGAAAATGGGAGAAAATTGAGTCGGTCCATTTTCTTGATATTTTTTCATGATTTGTCCCTATGTGTTTATAAAATTTGACACGCTTTTATTTGGGGTTGTTCGGACCCGAATCGGAGCTGATATGATGAGAACTCGGTTTTCGGAAAATTCTCATAGGGGTTAGCACACCGAAAATGGGAGAAAATTGAGTCGGTCCATTTTCTTGATATTTTTCCATGATTTGTCCCTATGTGTTTATAAAATTTGACACGCTTTTATTTGGGGTTGTTCGGACCCGAATCGGAGCTGATATGATGAGAACTCGGTTTTCGGAAAATCCTCATAAGGGTTAGTACACCGGAAATGGGAGAAAATTGAGTCGGGCCGTTTTCTTGATATTTTTTCATAATTTGTCCCTATGGGTTTGTAAAATTTGACACGCTTTTATTTGGGGTTGTTCGGATCCGAATCGGAGCTGATGCGACGAGAACTCGGTTTTCAGAAAATTCTCATAGTGGTTAGTACACGGAAAATGGGAGAAAATCGAGTCGGACTATTTTCTTCATTTTTCCACAATTTGTCCCTATGGGTTTATAAAATTTGACACGCTTTTATTTGGGGTTGTTCGGACCCGAATCGAATTTGATACGATGAGAACTCGATTTTCGGAAAATTCTCATAGGGGCTAGTACACCGAAAATGGGAGAAAATTGAGTCGGGCCGTTTTCTTGATATTTTTTCATGATTTGTCCCTATGTGTTTATAAAATTTGACATGCTTTTATTTGGGGTTGTTCGGACCCGAATCGGAGCTGATACGATGAGAACTCGATTTTCGGAAAACTCTCATAGGTTACGTATACTGGAAATGGGAGAAAATTGAGTTGGGCCGTTTTCTTGATATTTTTTCATGATTTGTCCCTATGTGTTTATAAAATTTGACACGCTTTTATTTGGGATTGTTCAGACCCGAATCGGAGCTGATATGATGAGAACTCGGTTTTCGGAAAATCCTCATAAGGGTTAGTACACCGAAAATGGGAGAAAATTGAGTCGGGCCGTTTTCTTGATATTTTTTCGTGATTTGTCCCTATGGGTTTATAAAATTTGACACGCTTTTATTTTGGGTTGTTCGGATTCGAATCGGAGCTGATGCGATGAGAACTCGGTTTTCAGAAAATTCTCATAGTGGTTAGTACACGGAAAATGGGAGAAAATCGAGTCGGACTGTTTTCTTCATTTTTAATAATTTGTCCATATGGGTTTATAAAATTTGACACGCTTTTATTTGGGGTTGTTCGGACCCGAATCGGAGTCGATACGATGAGAACTCGATCTTCGGAAATTACTCATAGGGGTTAGTACACCGTAAATGGGAGAAAATTGAGTCGGGCCGTTTTCTTGATATTTTTTCATAATTTGTCCCTATGGGTTTATAAAATTTGACATGCTTTTATTTGGGGTTGTTCGGACCCGAATCGGAGCTGATACGATGATAACTCGATTTTCGGAAAACTCTCATAGGTAACGATAATCGGAAATGGGAGAAAATTGAGTCGGGCCGTTTTCTTGATATTTTTCATGATTTGTCCCTATGTGTTTATAAAATTTGACACGCTTTTATTTGGGGTTGTTCGGACCGAATCGGAGCCGATATGATGAGAACTCGGTTTGGAAAATCCTCATAAGGGTCAAGACACCTAAATGGGAGAAAATTGAGTCGACCGCTTTTCTTGATATTTTTTCATAATTTGTCCCTATGGGTTTGTAAAATTTGACACGCTTTTATTTGGGGTTGTTTGGATCCGAATCGGAGCTGATGCGATGAGAACTCGGTTTTCAGAAAATTCTCATAGTGGTTAGTACAAGGAAAATGGGAGAAAATCGAGTCGGACTGTTTTCTTCATTTTTCCATAATTTGTCCCTATGGGTTTATAAAATTTGACACGCTTTTATTTAGGGTTGTTCGGACCCGAATCGGATTTGATACGATGAGAACTCGATTTTCGGAAAATTCTCATAGGGGCTAGTACACCGAAAATGGGATAAAATTGAGTCGGGCCGTTTTCTTGATATTTTTTCATGATTTGTCCCTCTGTGTTTATAAAATTTGACACGCTTTTATTTGGGGTTGTTCGGACCCGAATCGGAGCTGATATGATGAGAACTCGGTTTTCAGAAAATTCTCATAGTGGTTAGTACACGAAAAATGGGAGAAAATCGAGTCGGACTTTTTTCTTCATTTTTCCAGAATTTGTCCCTATTGGTTTATAAAATTTGACACGCTTTTATTTGGGGTTGTTCGGATTCGAATCGGAGCTGATGCGATAAGAACTCGGTTTCAGAAAATTCTCATAGTGGTTAGTACACGGAAAATGGGAGAAAATCGAGTCGGACTGTTTTCTTCATTTTTTTCATAATTTGTCCCTATGAGTTTATAAAATTTGACACGCTTTTATTTGGGGTTGTTCGGACCCGAATCGGAGCTGATACGATGAGAACTCGATTTTCGGAAAATTCTCATAGGGGTTAGCACACCGAAAATGGGAGAAAATTGAGTCGGTCCATTTTCTTGATATTTTTTCATGATTTGTCCCTATGTGTTTAAAATTTGACACGCTTTTATTTGGGGTTGTTCGGACCCGAATCGGAGCTGATATGATGAGAACTCGGTTTTCGGAAAATTCTCATAGGGGTTAGCACACCGAAAATGGGAGAAAATTGAGTCGGTCCATTTTCTTGATATTTTTCCATGATTTGTCCCTATGTGTTTATAAAATTTGACACGCTTTTATTTGGGGTTGTTCGGACCCGAATCGGAGCTGATATGATGAGAACTCGGTTTTCAGAAAATTCTCATAGTGGTTAGTACACGGAAAATGGGAGAAAATCGAGTCGGACTGTTTTCTTCATTTTTCCATAATTTGTCCCTATTGGTTTATAAAATTTGACACGCTTTTATTTGGGGTTGTTCGGATTCGAATCGGAGCTGATGCGATAAGAACTCGGTTTTCAGAAAATTCTCATAGTGGTTAGTACACGGAAAATGGGAGAAAATCGAGTCGGTCTGTTTTCTTCATTTTTTTCATAATTTGTCCCTATGAGTTTATAAAATTTGACACGCTTTTATTTGGGGTTGTTCGGACCGAATAGGAGCTGATACGATGAGAACTCGATTTTGAAAAATTCTCATAGACGACACCGAAAATGGGAGAAAATTGAGTCGGTCCATTTTCTTGATATTTTTTCATGATTTGTCCCTATGTGTTTATAAAATTTGACACGCTTTTATTTGGGGTTGTTCGGACCCGAATCGGAGCTGATATGATGAGAACTCGGTTTTCGGAAAATTCTCATAGGGGTTAGCACACCGAAAATGGGAGAAAATTGAGTCGGTCCATTTTCTTGATATTTTTCCATGATTTGTCCCTATGTGTTTATAAAATTTGACACGCTTTTATTTGGGGTTGTTCGGACCCGAATCGGAGCTGATATGATGAGAACTCGGTTTTCGGAAAATCCTCATAAGGGTTAGTACACCGGAAATGGGAGAAAATTGAGTCGGGCCGTTTTCTTGATATTTTTTCATAATTTGTCCCTATGGGTTTGTAAAATTTGACACGCTTTTATTTGGGGTTGTTCGGATCCGAATCGGAGCTGATGCGACGAGAACTCGGTTTTCAGAAAATTCTCATAGTGGTTAGTACACGGAAAATGGGAGAAAATCGAGTCGGACTATTTTCTTCATTTTTCCACAATTTGTCCCTATAGGTTTATAAAATTTGACACGCTTTTATTTGGGGTTGTTCGGACCCGAATCGAATTTGATACGATGAGAACTCGATTTTCGGAAAATTCTCATAGGGGCTAGTACACCGAAAATGGGAGAAAATTGAGTCGGGCCGTTTTCTTGATATTTTTTCATGATTTGTCCCTATGTGTTTATAAAATTTGACACGCTTTTATTTGGGGTTGTTCGGACCCGAATCGGAGCTGATATGATGAGAACTCGGTTTTCAGAAAATTCTCATAGTGGTTAGTACACGGAAAATGGGAGAAAATCGAGTCGGACTGTTTTCTTCATTTTTCCATAATTTGTCCCTATGGGTTTATAAAATTTGACACGCTTTTATTTGGGGTTGTTCGGACCGAATCGAGTGATGTGATGAGAACTCGGTTTTAGAAAATTCTCATAGTGGTTAGTACAGGGAAATTGGGAGAATATTGTGTCGGTCCAGTTTCTTCATTTTTCCACAATTGGTCCCTATGGGTTTATAAAATTTGACACGCTTTTATTTGGGGTTGTGCGGACCGAATCGAGCTCATATGATGAGAACTCGGTTTCGAAAAATCCTCATAAGGGGCTAGTACACCGAAATTGGGAGAAAATTGAGTCGGGCCGTTTTCTTGATATTTTTCATGATTTGTCCCTATGGGTTTTTAAAATTTGACACGCTTTTATTTGGGGTTGTTCGGATCCGAATCTGAGCCGATGCGATGAGAACTCGGTTTTGAAAATTCTCATAGTGGTTAGTACACGAAAAATGGGAGAAAATCGAGTCAAACTGTTTATTCATTTTTCCATAATTTGTCTCTATGGGTTTATAAAATTTGACACGCTTTTATTTGGGGTTTTGGACCCGAATCGGATCCGATACGATGAGAACTCGATTTTAGAAAAATTCTCATAGGGGCTAGTACATCAAAATGGGAGAAAATTGAGTCGGGCCATTTTCTTGATATTTTTCATGATGGGTTTATAAAATTTGACACGCTTTTATTTGGGGTTGTTCGGATTCGAATCGAGTGATGCGATGAGAACTCGGTTTTGAAAATTCTCATAGTGGTTAGTACACGGAAAATGGGAGAAAATCGAGTCGACTGTTTTCTTCATTTTTCCACAATTCGTCCCTATGGGTTTATAAAATTTGACACGCTTTTATTTGGGGTTGTTCGGACCAATCGGATCTCGATACGATGAGAACTCGATTTTCGGAAAATTCTCATAGGCTAGTACACCAAAATGGGAGAAAATTGAGTGGGCCGTTTTCTTGATATTTTTTCATGATTTGTCCCTATGGGTTTATAAAATTTGACATGCTTTTATTTGGGGTTGTTCGAACCCGAATCGGAGCTGATACGATGAGAACTGGATTTTCGGAGAACTCTCATAGGTAACGTATACTGGAAATGGGAGAAAATTGAGTCGGGCCGTTTTCTTGATATTTTTTCATGATTTGTCCCTATGTGTTTATAAAATTTGACACGCTTTTATTTGGGGTTATTCCGATTCGAATCGGAGCTGATGCGATGAGAACTCGGTTTTCAGAAAATTCTCATAGTGGTTAGTACACGGAAAATGGGAGAAAATCGAGTCGGTCTGTTTTCTTCATTTTTTTCATAATTTGTCCCTATGAGTTTATAAAATTTGACACGCTTTTATTTGGGGTTGTTCGGACCCGAATCGGAGCTGATACGATGAGAACTCGATTTTCAGAAAATTCTCATAGGACGCACACCGAAAATGGGAGAAAATTGAGTCGGTCCATTTTCTTGATATTTTTTCATGATTTGTCCCTATGTGTTTATAAAATTTGACACGCTTTTATTTGGGGTTGTTCGGACCCGAATCGGAGCTGATATGATGAGAACTCGGTTTTCGGAAAATTCTCATAGGGGTTAGCACACCGAAAATGGGAGAAAATTGAGTCGGTCCATTTTCTTGATATTTTTCCATGATTTGTCCCTATGTGTTTATAAAATTTGACACGCTTTTATTTGGGGTTGTTCGGACCCGAATCGGAGCTGATATGATGAGAACTCGGTTTTCGGAAAATCCTCATAAGGGTTAGTACACCGTAAATGGGAGAAAATTGAGTCGGGCCGTTTTCTTGATATTTTTTCATAATTTGTCCCTATGGGTTTGTAAAATTTGACACGCTTTTATTTGGGGTTGTTCGGATCCGAATCGGAGCTGATGCTACGAGAACTCGGTTTTCAGAAAATTCTCATAGTGGTTAGTACACGGAAAATGGGAGAAAATCGAGTCGGACTATTTTCTTCATTTTTCCACAATTTGTCCCTATGGGTTTATAAAATTTGACACGCTTTTATTTGGGGTTGTTCGGACCCGAATCGAATTTGATACGATGAGAACTCGATTTTCGGAAAATTCTCATAGGGGCTAGTACACCGAAAATGGGAGAAAATTGAGTCGGGCCGTTTTCTTGATATTTTTTCATGATTTGTCCCTATGTGTTTATAAAATTTGACACGCTTTTATTTGGGGTTGTTCGGACCCGAATCGGAGCTGATATGATGAGAACTCGGTTTTCAGAAAATTCTCATAGTGGTTAGTACACGGAAAATGGGAGAAAATCGAGTCGGACTGTTTTCTTCATTTTTCCATAATTTGTCCCTATGGGTTTATAAAATTTGACACGCTTTTATTTGGGGTTGTTCGGACCCGAATCGGAGCTGATGTGATGAGAACTCGGTTTTTAGAAAATTCTCATAGTGGTTAGTACAGGGAAAATGGGAGAAAATTGAGTCGGTCCAGTTTCTTCATTTTTCCACAATTTGTCCCTATGGGTTTATAAAATTTGACACGCTTTTATTTGGGGTTGTGCGGACCCGAATCGGAGCTCATATGATGAGAACTCGGTTTTCGAAAAATCCTCATAAGGGGCTAGTACACCGAAATTGGGAGAAAATTGAGTCGGGCCGTTTTCTTGATATTTTTTCATGATTTGTCCCTATGGGTTTTTAAAATTTGACACGCTTTTATTTGGGGTTGTTCGGATCCGAATCTGAGCTGATGCGATGAGAACTCGGTTTTCAGAAAATTCTCATAGTGGTTAGTACACGAAAAATGGGAGAAAATCGAGTCAAACTGTTTATTCATTTTTCCATAATTTGTCTCTATGGGTTTATAAAATTTGACACGCTTTTATTTGGGGGTTTTCGGACCCGAATCGGATCTGATACGATGAGAACTCGATTTTAGAAAAATTCTCATAGGGGCTAGTACACCGAAAATGGGAGAAAATTGAGTCGGGCCATTTTCTTGATATTTTTTCATGATGGGTTTATAAAATTTGACACGCTTTTATTTGGGGTTGTTCGGATTCGAATCAGAGCTGATGCGATGAGAACTCGGTTTTCAGAAAATTCTCATAGTGGTTAGTGTAATACCCGCAAATTCGATTTCCGGTAATTTTCATTTTTCCGGCGGAGGTCCGTTTCGACAAATCGCTTGACACTGTTTTGGAATTCTGAACCTATTTTGTTCTTGGAGTTTCTCCGCTTAGACGGGTCTCGATGATGCTTTTACGAAATTTCATCTGGTGTTATATTTTGTCTCATGTGCATTTGATTCTCGTTAAACTCGTTCGATTTCGTCATTTTCTTACTTCCATGAGTTCGTATGATTGAGTAGAACATGTTGTGAGTTTCGGATTGTTAATCCGACGTTGTATCGTGATTTTCGGATGTTTGGGCCGTTTTTGTAACTTCCTAGAAATTTAGGGAATTTGTTCCTTGTTCGACCTTGGTTGTGTACCTCGATCGCTTTGGGGTTCCGTACTTCCATTTCGTGTTATTGTTGCCCAAATATCGATTCCTATTGCTTTTATTCTCTTCCAGGATCTTTTTCGTCATTTTGGGACCCGAGGGGGTGTGAGCCGCGCACAAGGATTGTGCGCCGCGGCACACATACTACCTGGATTGTTGGCCGAGCGGTACTGCGTGTGCCGCGGCACAAGGATTGTGCGCCGCGGCACACAGCCGAGTCAGCCGCGGCACACTTGTCCGGCCGCGCACACCCGTGTGGCACCCGCCGGCTAAAACCTCTCAGATCTGCGTGCCCAAGATCCCGGCAGTGCCGCGGCACATGCCGAGTCCGAGCCGCGGCACACTCCGAATGAGCCGTGGCACAACGAGCGTCACCACCACCGGGCGCACTTGCCTCAGGCCGCGGCCTGATTAGCTGAGCCGCGGCACACAATGCGGTCAGCGCTATAACTGTGTGTTTTCAGCGAGATTCGCTCATTTCCTCCTTTTCTCCAACCGTGCGCGAGAGAGAGAGGGTTGAGAGGGGGATTTCTTCTCCATCTACCCTTTTGATTGTGTGTTTTTCTTCATCTTCCTTCGATCGTGTAGCTCGGATTGTGGATCTAGCACGTGTTCTTCGGATTATAGGGTTTGTATCTTCAAGAGGTAAGATCTCTTATACCCTAGTATGATTTTTGGGGAGGGTTTGGTGGTGATCTTGTGTTTTAATCCGAATTAACCGATGTTGTTGTTAGATTTTGATAGTACTCTCGTGACCCTTGCTTTTCTTGTTTTTGGTTGGGATGAAATCCCGTTAGTTCACCGTTAACCGATTTCAATTCCCTACGCACTCTTGGTGTTCGATAAATTGTCCCAACGGGTAGAACTAGGAGGGATTTCTTCGTATTCATGATGTGAGATTGATTGTATATCATTAATGTGTTAGGGCCGGATTTGAGAGGATTGTTCGGACCGGAACCTATTCCTTCGTCGTCTCCTTCGCGTCGTATTACCAAGGCAAGTACCTCGATATACGAATCGTAACTGCGTGAAATCATTGTTGTCGAAGTGTATGAGTTTATCTTGTCTATTATGTACTTGCACTAGCAAAATTCCAGTTTGCTAACCCCCGAGTTTTCGGGGGGTGGGTGCCTGTTATGCGCTGTGTTTTGGCAATGGGAGCAACAGGGATTGGCTTGGAAGGAGATGGAAGACGACGATGCTAATCACACCAGAGTCAGAGTCTTTTCATTTGTATCATTTTGGTCGGTATTTCTCTGTCGTTCGAGTATTCACCCTTGCATGGGTGTAGTTATCATTTATTAAATTGAGTTGTCATTCTTTCCTGTGTTCAAGTTTATTGTTGTCATTGTAAAATGAATGTCGTTAGTTTATGAATTGGTTTATGACCTTGTCGGTCTGCTTTGTATTAAATTTTGACCCCGGTCGGTCAATCTTTAAGTAGTCTTTTGGAGTTTAGCCTGGTGGATCCTTGTGATAAGGGTCTACGGCGTGTGACATTCCCAGTCGTATTCTGGGGGTGTTACATTTATGGTATCAGAGCTTAGGTTTGCGAAAAACCTAGGCCGTTGGGTCAAGTCCATGTCTTGTGTAAGTCGCGCGCATCAGAGTCGTGATTAGTATCGTGGTTCCGACATCATCTTCCGGCAATCCGTGATGGTAAGCCTCCCGATCGTAAGTCCCCTTATATACGTATTTGATTACATTGTGCTAATATGCTTAATGTGAACTAGGAATTGGAACTTGTTGGTGATATTATCGTTTTAGGATATAACATGCGCATGCGGTCCGAGCATAAATAGTTACGTAGTATGCTTCTAAGTCGAGCATGTTTATCTGCTTTCGGTACTTTATTAGAATGAATTTACGAATGATAATGTTATCCACCGCATGAGTATTTTAAGATGGTTTTGGTTATCTTGCAAACCGAGTTTTGATATTTTGGTCTTGCATGTTTTGATAGTATTCTTATGACGGTATTTGATGTTTTATAAATGACTTTTGTGAGTATTTGAGAATATTACCGACATCGGCCTTTTTGGCATTTTGAACATTTTTTTTAAATGATTTTTAGCACAGTAGGTTCCTGCACGGCCCACGGTGTGTAGTATCTCGAATATTTTAAAGTGATGCTTTGAAATTTCCTAACATTGTGTGAAGCCATGATTTAATATCGTCATGTTAAATGGTCACGTATCTCGGTGGAAAATTCTCTCAAATAAACATTTTGGAAGAAGAGGAAGGATTTTCAAAATTGTGGTATTTGGGACTCAACATTCTTGAAATATTTCAAATTAGTTACGAAATTATTTTCAATTTTTTTTATTACATCACTCGAAAATAATTTTTAGAGTCGTTATATAAACTTCCTCTTCCGAAATAAAAGACAGTGTTTACAAGTCTTGGGCGCAACGTGACTAGCCTCTTTTTCAAAAATTTGTTTTCATTAAGTGCATGCATATAATGACCGTCCTCGTCGAGGAACTCGAAATTGACTTCATAAAACTTTATGCTTTACGATAGTACCGTTATTCTAAGGATGCTAACTAAAACCCGGGTTGATAATTGTGGTATATTGTACGACTGATAAACTAATACTGTTGATCGGTGTTATCCGTATTAGTATGTCAAGCCTCGGGACGTGGACGTGATGATGGAAATGGAAGGCAAGGTGGTTCGTGACCACGATCCATGCTACGGTGAAGGAGTATCTAGATCAATCGATATCCTATGAAATCTCCTCGGTCGAGCCCACGAGCGGCCAAGAGACCAAGGATATCCGGGAAGTTTTGGGCGGTGAAGAGCCTAAGGCTCCCAAACCCCACGTCGCTCGAACGCGTCGTCTTCGCGATCGGGAGCGAGCGCTTGGAATCCCAAGCCAAAGATCGGTGACTCTCGGTAAGAAGGAGGGTGCTTCAACCGCAATCGCCGTGGACATGTTCGTGCAAATTGTCCCTTTCCACTCTTGACTTGTTACTGCGGTGTGAAGGTCATCGGGAGAAGCATTGTGAGATAATTTCCGAATCGCAAAGAATGCTACCCTATTGGCGAACAGAGCAAGTGACCGGAGAATGTCCCGAAACCTCATGTCTCCTTCTGAAGAACCTAACATGGGAGGATGAATATTTTGTAATATGCCCTAATCGTTGCTGTTTTGGACGATCGTGACTTTGATCGTTCTTCATTTCATTGCTCTATGTTACCAACTCTTGTCGTTTCTAAGTTCGGGATCGAAATGTTTTCTTAGTATGGGGAAATGTACTACCCGTACTCTTCGTAGTATTTTCAGTGTTGGGTGACTTTCATTGCTGGTACTTCATCTATGACCCTCTCGATAATTTTTTTTTTAAACTACCCTGTTGTACTTAGCCTACCGTTCTCCGAACGAATTTCAGAACCGTGTTGTTAGACTCCGTGAATTATTGTGGTCTTTCCACATCTGAGTTTGATTCTTGCAGAAATTTTGTTCGAAGCTAATATTCCCTAGCGTGCAATTAACATTTCCGGATGTATTATGAACTTGGATGCGGTTGGTTGAGCTCGAAACATGATTTTCAGGACGTCTGAACTATTTTGTGATTTTCTTCCCTCTAGGAGTTTTGGTATCCAAATTCATACTCCTCCACCTCAACTTATCGTGTTCCCATACATTTTTATCGCCTCGACTCACGTACCGGATGCTCGCTAGGTCAGTTCATCGTATTTCTAGAACCTTGCGTTCGCGCTTTGCTCGTGATGAATCAATGAGCAAGTAGTTATTTCCTTGATTGTTCCGCCGCTCTCTATTTTAAGTTTCGGACGAAACTTCTTTTAAGGAGGGTAGAATGTAATACCCGCAAATTCGATTTCCGTAATTTTCATTTTTCCCGTGAGGTCCGTTTCGACAACTCGCTTGACACTGCTTTTGGAATTCTGAACCTATTTTGTTCTTGGAGTTTCTCCGCTAGACGGGTCTCGATGATGCTTTTACGAAATTTCATCTGGTGTTATATTTTGTCTCATGTGCATTTGATTCTCGTTAAACTCGTTCTATTTCGTCATTTTCTTACTTCCATGAGTTCGTATGATTGAGTAGAACATGTTGTGAGTTTCGGATTGTTAATCCGACGTTGTATCGTGATTTTCGGATGTTTGGGCCGTTTTTGTAACTTCCTAGAAATTTAGGGAATTTGTTCCTTGTTCGACCTTGGTTGTGTACCTCAGATCGTTTTGGGGTTCCGTACTTCCATTTCGTGTTATTGTTGCCCAAATATCGATTCCTATTGCTTTTATTCTCTTCCGGATCTTTTTCGTCATTTTGGGACCCGAGGGGGTGTGAGCCGCGCACAAGGATTGTGCGCCGCGGCACACATACTACCCGATTGTTGGCCGAGCAAGGCATCGTGTGCCGCGGCACAAGGATTGTGCGCCGCGGCACACAGTCAGTCGCTGCCGCGCACACTTGTCCGGGCCGCGCACACCCGTGTGGCACTGCCGGCTAAAACCTCTCAGACTGCGTGCCCCAAGACACCGGCAGCTGCCGCGCACACTCCGAATGAGCCGTGGCACAACGAGCGGTCAGCCGACCACTGGGCGCAATTTTTGGCCCTGTGCCGCGGCACAGTTTAGCTGAGCCGCGGCACACAATGCGGTCAGCGCTATAACTGGGTGTTTTCAGCGAGTTTCGTTCATTTCCTCCTTTTTCTTCCACCGTGCGCGAGAGAGAGAGGGTTGAGAGGGGGATTTCTTCTCCATCCACCCTTTTGATTGTGTGTTTTTCTTCATCTTCCTTCGATCGTGTAGCTCGGATTGTGGATCTAGCACGTGTTCTTCGGATTATAGGGTTTGTATCTTCAAGAGGTAAGATCTCTTATACCCTAGTATGATTTTTGGGGAGGGTTTGGTGGTGATCTTGTGTTTTAATCCGAATTAACCGATGTTGTTGTTAGATTTTGATAGTACTCTCGTGACCCTTGCTTTTCTTGTTTTTGGTTGGGATGAAATCCCGTTAGTTCACCGTTAACCGATTTCAATTCCCTACGCACTCTTGGTGTTCGATAAATTGTCCCAACGGGTAGAACTAGGAGGGATTTCTTCGTATTCATGATGTGAGATTGATTGTATATCATTAATGTGTTAGGGCCGGATTTGAGAGGATTGTTCGGACCGGAACCTATTCCTTCGTGCCTCCTTCGCGTCGTATTACCAAGGCAAGTACCTCGATATACGAATCGTAACTGCGTGAAATCATTGTTGTCGAAGTGTATGAGTTTATATGGAGGTATATATATGTATGTGTATATATATATGTATATGTGTTTATATATATAGTTACATGTCAAATATATGTATGTATATACGTATATTAATATATATGTTTATGTCGGTGATCGACGAGTGTTGAATTCTAACATTAGTTGACGTACTCAACTTGGATTGATGGGCGAACTATAGTTATTCATATAATATAGTGAGGTTATATATTTATATATATATATATATATATATATAAATGTGTATATATTCGGTTGAGTCGCAACATAGAGATATATGTGCGGTGTTGATTGAGTTTGATTGATAACGTGCGTGTTATTGTTTATTTGTGTGGATATGGTGGCGGAGAAATTGTGTGACTTGATGTACCGAGTTGAAAATTGTTGTGACAATTGTCCGTGTGCTTGATGTTTGAACAATGTGGATACTTGTTGTGAGAAACGTCATATCCGGGAACCTCTGAGGGCGGGGCGGTGTACTCCGGCCTGGTGTACGCTGCAATGTGCGGCTCCATATGGGTGGTGAACGCCGGTGTCACCTAATGCGCGTGCAAGGGGCGGCTCTTGCGGGAGTGACGCCGGTGCGGTGACATGTTCAAGGAGCGGCCGGCATAGTGGAGTGAACGCCGGTGCATGTGTGTGCAGTGAGGCGCCCGGGGCTTATTGGTTACGGTATTCGAGTGATAGCTAAGACCTGCTATCGAACGATATTCGTATCTCAAATTCTTTCAACTCACTTTTAAATGTTTGTCTTGATATAGACCGCAATTCGTGTTATTGAAAGCTTGTTTCAAATTGTTTTTAAAGCGTTGGTATCAGGGTTAATTAACCAAGGAGGTTTGTGAAATCTCCGAGGGTTAATTAATCGGGGGTCTTGAGCAGGATATGTCGAATGAGAGTTTGTGCCTTTGATTGTATTGTGGTGCCATTCTGTGTATTGGGTCGAGGACCCTGTGGAATGTTGAGATGATTGATTTCGTGATGATGTTATTCGGATCGGGTTGAGAACCCTGTGAGATGTTGTAATGATTTCATTTGTGACAGTGTTCTATAAATTGGGTCGAGGACCCCGAATAAGTTGACTTGGTTTTCGTGTAATTGTCTTCCATATGTTGGGTCAAGGACCCGAGAGCTTTTGAAATTATTTCCAAAAGTATTTCCATTCGATTTTAAAAACCCCCAGACGGCCCGAGTCAATAATAACATTTGCAAACTATCTTATCAAAACATTTTTTTTCTTTTTCAAAGGGATCTTCCTGACTCCTTGGGCTCGTTTAAAGTTTCTTGAATGTTATTTTCCGTAAGGAGAATATGACTATGTGATTACCTTTCACCTTGTGTATGCGAGTGTTATTCTGTGCTGACTGTGGGAATGTATGGTTTGTGTTAAGGCTTCACGGCGGTTGAATTTTGTGTTGTTACTGTTTGTATATCTTGTAACACCCCAATTCACAAAGGGGACATTACACGCCGTAGAAACCTCGTGAGGTCTACCAGGCTAACACAAGACACATAACCACAATGACAAACCCCAAAAGATGCACTCGAAAGTAAACAGGGCCGTGGCCTCGGCCAAAACATTTCAACGGAATACATGAAACATAATGTAAATATCAATTCATTGCCCACGCAGGGGACTTAAACCAAATTCAGAAGTAGGCAGTTTAACTCCAATACTCGACAAATGCAATGACGAAAATAAAAAGAACAATACAGACTCGAGCCACTATCATCAAGCCATCCCATCCTTCGCGTGCGTGCCCGTGCTGCTCCTCGCCTCTTCCAGGTACTGAAATGCATAAGACGCATTTCCCCCATTTAAGGGGTTAGCATTCGAATAGCTAGTGCAATTACACAATTACACAACATTAAATACAATATACATATTAAACACAATCGCACAAAACGTAAGACATATTCCACATAGATATACCGGAAAACTACTAAGACAATCAAACCGGATACCAATCATCACTATAAAACAAAATCACAACAGTATCCCGTGGCCGCACCCTTAGTATCGACCCCGGACATCCCGTCGAACACTCGTGGGATACCACTTCGCGGCCGCACCCTTAGTATCGACCCCCAGACATCCCGTCGGACACTCCGGGTGGAAGTTCAATCACGCACGCACCCAAGTCCACTTCCGCGGCCGTACCCCTTAGTATCGACCCCCAGACATCCCGTCGGACACTCCGGGTGGAAGGAACACAACTCACGCACCCAAAAATCACCATTCATCATTCATTTCGAGAATCACAATATACATAACGAAATGTAATACATGTACTTGCCTTGATTAATACGACGCGAAGGAAACGACGAAGGAACGGTTACGGTCCGAACAATCCTCTCAAATCCGACCCTAACACAATAGTGATATAAAACCAATTTCAACACCGTGAATACGAAGAAAATCATCCTAGTTCTACCCGTTGGGACAATTCATCGGACACCACGCGTGCATAAGGAAAAGAAATCGGTCAACGGTGGATTGACGGGATTTCATCCCAATCAATAACAAGAAAACCAAGGGTTACGATTATACAATCAAAATTAATCATATTCAACAAGAATCCATCAACAAAACGGAAAGAATCGGACAAAACCCCAAAATCCCCAATTATCCAAAAAGGTAGGGTTAAAGGAATCCTTACCTCTTGAAGAATCAAGCATTCAAATCCAAAAACCACGGGTTAGATCCGAAATCCGAGCCACTCGATCGAAAAGGGATGAAGAAATCTACACAAGTAAGTGATAGATGGAGGAACTCTCCCTCTCAAGTCTCTCTCTCGCGCACGGTTGAAGAAGGGGGAGGAAATGAATGTTTTACGCTGAAAATAACACATTTATAATGTAACGCAGCAGGACCTATCGGCCAGCCTATCGGCCGATAGGCCCAACCGATATACATGCAGGCTGCCGGCAGAAGATCCTATCGGCCGCCCCTATCGGCCGAAAGGCTCCTGGAGGTGATCTCGGCCGCCCCTATCGGCCGAAAGGCTCCTGGAGGTGATCGGCCAAAAACTGAAACGACCATAACTCTCTCGTCCGGACTCCGATTGACTCACCGTTTGAACCATAGGAAAGCTAACTCGATGCTCTATAATATTGCAAAGATTTAGAATTTTTGGAGTTACCAAAAATTAATGGTGATCTAACAAAATCGAACTCATCTGAGGAAAGTTGAAACAATAAACAATAACGAGATTATAGTTCAACGGTTGACAGGAAGGACATACTGAAAGATACACGGGGGTCACTATGACCGAGAAATATACCGAAAATGAAAATACAAGGGAAAGAAAAATACCGGATATTACATTATCTCCCCCTAAAACTAAGTTTCGTCCCGAAACTTACAACACGAATAACTCGGGGTATCTCGACCTCATACTCTCCTCCGTTTCCCACGTGGCTTCCTCGGATCCATGCCTCGACCACTGCACTTTGACCAAGGGAATTGTTTTGTGCCTGAGTTGCTTCACTCGACGCTCTAAGATCTGAATCGGCCTCTCCTCGAAGGTAATGTCGGGCCCCAACTCGATTTCTCCAAAATCAATAATATGGCTAGGGTCCGATACGTACTTCCTAAGTCGGAAACATGAAATACGTTATGCACGTGGCTCGTGGACGGCGGCAAGCCTAACCGATACGCAAGCTCTCCAACTCTATCTAAAATCTCAAACGGTCCGATATATCTCGACTAAGTTTACCCTTCCGACCAAGCGGTAAACTCCCGTGTCGGCGACACCTTAAGCAAGACGTGATCTCCCACTTCAAACTCTAACAGTGGCGACGTGTATCGGCATAAGACTTCGCCGACTGGGCGTCACAAGAATCTACCACGAATCAAAGTAACCTTCTCCCTCGTCTCGGCTATCATGTCGGGCTCAGCACCGATTAGCTCGACGTATCATCCCAACACAACGGCGATCTGCACCTCCTCCCATACAACGCTTGAATGGTGCCATTTTGATCGAGGCATGCCAACTATTGTTGTACGTGAACTCGATCAACGGCAAGTGTGTCTCCCAATCATCCTTCCAATCTAAAGCACAAAGCTCGTAACATATCCTCTAGCGTCAGATCGTCCGCTCATCGTCCGTCTGTCTCGAGGGTGGTAGGATGTACTAAGTCTCAACTCGGTTCCCAAAGCTCTATGAACGGCTCGCCAAAAATGTGATATGAACCGGCCATCACGATCCGAAACAATACTCTTAGGGGTTCCATGTAATCTCACTATTTCCGCAACAAACACTCGTGCAAGCCTCTCCGGCCCCCAAGTGTCCTTAATACTCAGGAAATGAGCCGATTTGGTTAGCCGATCGACAATGACCCAAATCATGTTCATTCCCGTCCGAGTCTTAGGCATACCGGTAATGAAATCCATAGAAATGTCCTCCCATTTCCACTCCGGAATAGGAAGTGGTCGTAAAAGCCCGCGGGTCGCCGATGCTCGATCTTAACCCGCCGACAGGTCGACACCTCGACTCAAACTCGCTAACGTACATGTTCATATTACTCCACCGTAGTTACTCCTCACATCCTTGTACATTTTACTCGTATCAGGATGTATGGAGTAAGGCGTGGTATGAGCTTCACTCAAAATCTTGTCTCAACTCCACAATACTCGACGCATAGTACCGCGAAATCTCAAAACTCCATCATCGTGAACTACAAATCCGGGCTTTCCTTCTTCACATCCTCTCTCAACTGGACCAAAAACGGATCGTCAAATCGCCGCCTTTGATATCATCGGTCCAAGGACGAAGCGATCTCCAACGCATATAATCGACCAACTCTCTCGAACCCAAACCTCGATATCCCGACGAATAAAATCCCGGCTGGATCCTACTCGTGGTGTAAGTACCTCCAACATTTGCAACGCCATCGGCTTTCGGCTCAACGCATCGGCCACCACGTTAGCCTTACCGGATGGTAAAGTATCTCGAGGTCGTAATCTTTAATTAGTTCCAACCACCTACGCTGTCTCATATTCAATTCTTTCGATCAAGATATACTTCAAGCTCTTATGGTCCGTAAAAATCTTACATGATGACCCATAGAGGTAGTGCCTCCATTTTTAAGGCAAAAACGACCGCAGCCTAACTCCAAATCATGCGTGGGGTAATTCACCTCATAAGGTTTCAATCAAGGGATGCATACGCATTCACTCGTCTCTCTGCATCAAAACACATCCTAGACCAAGGCCCGAAGCATCACTATACACTACGAAGTCCTCGTTCCCCGAGGCAACGCTAACACGGGTGCGGTAGTCAAACGTCTCTTTAACTCATCAAAACTGTCCCGCTCGTCTGCACCCACTCGAACTTCGAGTTTTCTCGGAGCAACCGAGTGAGTGGTCTAGCGATTTTAGAAAATCCTCAACGAATCTGCGGTAATAGCCGGCGAGACCCGTAAAACTCCTCACCTCCTTCACATTCTTAGGCGGCTCCCAAGCCATCACCGCTCTATCTTCTCGCGAGTCTACCCGAACTCCCTCTCGAGATCACATGCCCGAGGAACGTAACTTCCTCGAGCCAAAACTCACACTTAGAGAACTTCGCATAACCGCTCAGCCCTCAAAGTGTCTAATACAATCCGAAGATGTAAGGCGTGTTCCTCCCGACTCGTGAATAGATGAGAATATCGTCGATAAAAACGACTACGAATTTGTCCAGATACTCAATAAAAACTTTGTTCATCAACCGCATGAACAACTGGGGGCATTAGTTAGCCCGAAGGCATAACCACAAACTCGTAATGGCCATATCTCGTCCGAAAGGCGCTTTCGGAATATCGACGTCCCGAATCCTCAATTGGTAGTAGCCCGATCGCAAATCAATCTTGAAAAGACTGCCGCCCCCTGAAGCCGATCAAACAAATCGTCAATCCCGGGCAAAGGGTATTTATTTTTGATGGTTAGCTTGTTTAATTCTCGATAGTCGATGCATAAACGAAGCGATCCATCCTTCTTCTTGACAAAAGTACAGGCGCACCCCAAGGCGATGCGCTCGGTCGAATATACCCTTTATCTAACAACTCTCCCAACTGATTCTTCAACTCTAGCATCTCCGACGGTGCCATACGGTATGGTGCTCGAGAAATAGGGGCCGCATTCGGCTCAAGATCAATAGGAAACTCCACCTCTCGATGTGGTGGTAATCCCGGCAAGTCGTCCGGAAATACATCAGATACTCGCTAACAACCGGAATCGACGATATGTCAACCCCACCATCTTCCGCTGCAGGGCGAAACACGATGAGCCGACGCAACCCTGGTTCAGAAGTTTCATCGCCTTCAAGGCGCTAATCACACTCCCCGATCTACCCGGCTTACAACCGACTAGAGTATGCTCGGTGCCATCCTCGGCCACGATCGAGATAGTACGAGTCCGATAATTCATGATAGCACCATGACGATCTAACCAATCGTCCCCGAGGATCAAATCCTCACCTTTAAGGTCTATAACAATAAGATTCGAGGGCCAATCCCGGCTCCCGATCCTCACTGGGCAATCCCTAACTTCCCGGTCCCCAACCATACGGTCTCCACTGGGTGTACCCACTACAAACGGCTCACACTCAAACAAGCAGTCAAAACCAATACGACTCACACAATTCGAAGCAATAAAGGAATGGGTAGCACCCGAATCAAAAAGTACTGAAATTGGATGAGTAAGGATCTGAGTGGTACCTGACGCCACTGGAACGTCTGTCTCCTCTGTACGCCTCATCTGATACAACCGGGGGTGAACTGAACCCGAACTCGACGCTGTACGGTGGTCCGGCTGACCCCGACCCCTACCACGGCCCGAACCTTGCGGAACATGAGTATCTGGAATGCTGTGCTCCCTCTGATCGGCGGTGGTAGTCGGGACTCTAGCAGCCCTGGTGGCCCTCTCACAATGGGCTGCCCGATGCCCGGACTGCCCGCAAGTAAAACAAATAACTGGAGGAAAAGGGCAATCCCTCATCAAATGCTCATGTTGGTTGCAGTTAAAACAAACCCTGCCACCAGAAGCAACGGACTGGACTGAACGATTACCCTGAGATCCCCCAGCCGGCTGAAACGGTCTCTTCCCGTGAGTAGGAACAGAACGAGACCTCGAAAACTGACCACCTTTACCGGCCGAGAACCCGCCAGTGGTCTTCTGCTTCTTAACTTCCGAAACCGACTCTGATTCCGGGACAGCCATCTCGATCGCCAGAGCGCGATCCTGATATTCCTTCAAGGTAGCACACATGAGCGGTGCCATACTCGCACGATATGCGGCTTCATGCGCATATTGAAGTAACGGATTTTATCACCTCCGTCCTCACCGATCTCTCACAAAACCCAACTGCGATTGTAGGAAATAATGGCACGAGAAATCGGCACATCCCGAGGCGTAGCGGTGAAAAACTCCACAATTCTGCGCTCCTTAGCGGCGGTGGACAATATTCGCTTCCATAGCAGCCCTGAACTCCTCCCAAGTGGCCCGACGATCTCTGGGCGCAACGGCTTCCCACCACTCCGCAGCTTCTTTATCCAGGAGGTACTGGGCAATATGTACCCTTCTGTCTTCGGGGCAAGCTACGGCATCAAAGGTCCTGGACAACTGAAAGAGCCAATTCTCCCAACCGAGGGAGTCAGAAGATCCAGAGAAACGAGGAGGGTGCATCCTAGTCACCGTCTGAAGCCATTTACTAGCTTCCTCCTCAGGTGTCGGGGGTGGATTCTGGCGTCCACCCTGAGCTATCTGAGTAAGCTGGGCTACTAACTGCTGAAGTACGGCAGTAGCCCCGGCGTCGGCATTATTACCCGACGGCACTGAGTGAGAGGCTGAGTCCGCAGAGACCGAGAAAGTGAGCCCTCCTCATTATCGCCACCCGACCACGGCCTCGGCCGCGTCCCCTAGCCGGTCTACCACGACCTCTCAACATACTGAAGGGAAATAAGAAAAGGACAAGATCAGAAGGATTCACAATTCACAAAGTTGGTAACACAAGTCACAATTCCGAACTACGCAAGAAAACGAATTACAGAAATATAAGAGTTCGAGGAGACTTACAGCCACGGGTCGCACGAAAAGACGGTAGCGTGATGATATTAGGCTCAACGACTGACTCTAACGACATAACTGACAGACCCAAAATTCACCGACAGCCTAGGTATGCAAAACCTAAGCTCTGATACCATAAATGTAACACCCCAATTCACAAAGGGGACATTACACGCCGTAGAAACCTCGTGAGGTCTACCAGGCTAACACAAGACACATAACCACAATGACAAACCCCAAAAGATGCACTCGAAAGTAAACAGGGCCGTGGCCTCGGCCAAAACATTTCAACGGAATACATGAAACATAATGTAAATATCAATTCATTGCCCACGCAGGGACTTAAACCAAATTCGAAGTAGGCGTTTAACTCCAATACTCGACAAATGCAATGACGAAAATAAAAAGAACAATACAGACTCGAGCCACTATCATCAAGCCATCCCATCCTTCGCGTGCGTGCCCGTGCTGCTCCTCGGCTCTCTTCCGGTACCTGAAATGCATAAGACGCATTTCCCCCATTTAAGGGGTTAGCATTCGAATAGCTAGTGCAAGTACACAATTACACAACATTATATACAAGATACAGTTTATACACAATCGCCCAAAACGTAAGTCATTTGCCACATATATATTCCGGAATACTACGTTGACAATCAAACCGGTTTCCAATCATCACGATATCACAAAATCACAACAGGTATCCCGTGGCCGTACCCCTTAGTATCGACCCCCAGACATCCCGTCGAACACTCCGGGTGGGATACCACTTCCGCGGCCGTACCCCTTAGTATCGACCCCCAGACATCCCGTCGGACACTCCGGGTGGAAGTTCAATCACGCACGCACCCAAGTCCACTTCCGCGGCCGTACCCCTTAGTATCGACCCCCAGACATCCCGTCGGACACTCCGGGTGGAAGGAACACAACTCACGCACCCAAAAATCACCATTCATCATTCATTTCGAGAATCACAATATACATAACGAAATGTAATACATGTACTTGCCTTGATTAATACGACGCGAAGGAAACGACGAAGGAACGGTTACGGTCCGAACAATCCTCTCAAATCCGACCCTAACACAATAGTGATATAAAACCAATTTCAACACCGTGAATACGAAGAAAATCATCCTAGTTCTACCCGTTGGGACAATTCATCGGACACCACGCGTGCATAAGGAAAAGAAATCGGTCAACGGTGGATTGACGGGATTTCATCCCAATCAATAACAAGAAAACCAAGGGTTACGATTATACTATCAAAATTAATCATATTCAACAAGAATCCATCAACAAAACGGAAAGAATCGGACAAAATCCCAAAATCCCCAATTATCCAAAAAGGTAGGGTTAAAGGAATCCTTACCTCTTGAAGAATCAAGCATTCAAATCCAAAAACCACGGGTTAGATCCGAAATCCGAGCCACTCGATCGAAAAGGGATGAAGAAATCTACACAAGTAAGTGATAGATGGAGGAACTCTCCCTCTCAAGTCTCTCTCTCGCGCACGGTTGAAGAAGGGGGAGGAAATGAATGTTTTACGCCGAAAATAACACATTTATAATGTAACGCAGCAGGACCTATCGGCGGCCTATCGGCCGATAGCCCAACCGATATACATGCAGTGCCGGCAGAAGATCCTATCGGCCGCCCTATCGGCCGAAAGGCTCTGGAGGTGATCTCGCCGCCCCTATCGGCCGAAAGGCTCCCGGAGGTGATCGCCAAAATCAAACGACCATAACTCTCTCGTCCGGACTCCGATTGACTCACCGTTTGAACCATAGGAAAGCTAACTCGATGCTCTATAATATTGCAAAGATTTAGAATTTTTGGAGTTACCAAAAATTAATGGTGATCTAACAAAATCGAACTCATCTGAGGAAAGTTGAAACAATAAACAATAACGAGATTATAGTTCAACGGTTGACAGGAAGGACATACTGAAAGATACACGGGGGTCACTATGACCGAGAAATATACCGAAAATGAAAATACAAGGGAAAGAAAAATACCGGATATTACATATCTTGTCTATTATGTACTTGCACTAGCAAAATTCCAGTTTGCTAACCCCCGAGTTTTCGGGGGGTGGGTGCCTGTTATGCGCTCAGGTTTTGGCAGCTCGGGAGCAGTCACAGGATTGGCTTGGAAGGAGATGGAAGACGACGATGCTAATCACACCAGAGTCAGAGTCTTTTCATTTGTATCATTTTGGTCGGTATTTCTCTGTCGTTCGAGTATTCACCCTTGCATGGGTGTAGTTATCATTTATTAAATTGAGTTGTCATTCTTTCCTGTGTTCAAGTTTATTGTTGTCATTGTAAAATGAATGTCGTTAGTTTATGAATTGGTTTATGACCTTGTCGGTCTGCTTTGTATTAAATTTTGACCCCGGTCGGTCAATCTTTAAGTAGTCTTTTGGAGTTTAGCCTGGTGGATCCTTGTGATAAGGGTCTACGGCGTGTGACATTCCCAGTCGTATTCTGGGGGTGTTACATTTATGGTATCAGAGCTTAGGTTTGCGAAAAACCTAGGCCGTTGGGTCAAGTCCATGTCTTGTGTAAGTCGCGCGCATCAGAGTCGTGATTAGTATCGTGGTTCCGACATCATCTTCCGGCAATCCGTGATGGTAAGCCTCCCGATCGTAAGTCCCCTTATATACGTATTTGATTACATTGTGCTAATATGCTTAATGTGAACTAGGAATTGGAACTTGTTGGTGATATTATCGTTTTAGGATATAACATGCGCATGCGGTCCGAGCATAAATAGTTACGTAGTATGCTTCGGAAGTCGAGCATGTTTATCTGTTTCAGTACTTTATTAGAATGAATTTACGAATGATAATGTTATCCACCGCATGAGTATTTTAAGATGGTTTTTGTTATCTTGCAAACCGAGTTTTGATATTTTGGTCTTGCATGTTTTGATAGTATTCTTATGACGGTATTTGATGTTTTATAAATGACTTTTGTGAGTATTTGAGAATATTACCGACATCGGCCTTTTTGGCATTTTGAACATTTTTTTTAAATGATTTTTAGCCTGGTAGGTTCCGGCACGGGGCCCACGGCGCTGTAGTATCTCGAATATTTTAAAGTGATGCTTTGAAATTTCCTAACATTGTGTGAAGCCATGATTTAATATCGTCATGTTAAATGGTCACGTATCTCGGTGGAAAATTCTCTCAAATAAACATTTTGGAAGAAGAGGAAGGATTTTCAAAATTGTGGTATTTGGGACTCAACATTCTTGAAATATTTCAAATTAGTTACGAAATTATTTTCAATTTTTTTTATTACATCACTCGAAAATAATTTTTAGAGTCGTTATATAAACTTCCTCTTCCGAAATAAAAGACAGTGTTTACAAGTCTTGGGCGCAACGTGACTAGCCTCTTTTTCAAAAATTTGTTTTCATTAAGTGCATGCATATAATGACCGTCCTCGTCGAGGAACTCGAAATTGACTTCATAAAACTTTATGCTTTACGATAGTACCGTTATTCTAAGGATGCTAACTAAAACCCGGGTTGATAATTGTGGTATATTGTACGACTGATAAACTAATACTGTTGATCGGTGTTATCCGTATTAGTATGTCAAGCCTCGGCGGACGTGGACGTGATGATGGAAATGGAAGCGGCAAGGTGGTTCGTACGACCACGATCCATGCTACGGTGAAGGAGTATCTAGATCAATCGATATCCTATGAAATCTCCTCAGTGGTCGAGCCCACGAGCGAAGCCAAGAGACCAAGGATATCTGGGAAGTTTTTGGGCGGTGAAGAGCCTAAGGCTCCCAAACCCCCACGTCGTTCGAACGCGTCGTCTTCGCGATCAGGAGCGAGCGCTTGGAATCCCAAGCCAGCATCGGTGACTCTCGGTAAGAAGGGAGGGTGCTTCAACTGCAATCGTCAGGGACATGTTCGTGCAAATTGTCCCTTTCCACTCTTGACTTGTTACCGGTGCGGGTGTGAAGGTCATCGGGAGAAGCATTGTGAGATAATTTCCGAACTGGCAAAGAATGCTACCCTATTGGCGAACAGAGCAAGTGACCGGAGAATGTCCCGAAACCTCATGTCTCCTTCTGAAGAACCTAACATGGGAGGATGAATATTTTGTAATATGCCCTAATCGTTGCTGTTTTGGACGATCGTGACTTTGATCGTTCTTCATTTCATTGCTCTATGTTACCAACTCTTGCTGTTCTAAGTTCGGGATCGAAATGTTTTCTTAGTATGGGGAAATGTACTACCCGTACTCTTCGTAGTATTTTCAGTGTTGGGTGACTTTCATTGCTGGTACTTCATCTATGACCCTCTCGATAATTTTTTTTTTAAACTACCCTGTTGTACTTAGCCTACCGTTCTCCGAACGAATTTCAGAACCGTGTTGTTAGACTCCGTGAATAATTGTGGTCTATCCACATCTGAGTTTGATTCTTGCAGAAATTTTGTTCGAAGCTAATATTCCCTAGCGTGCAATTAACATTTCCGGATGTATTATGAACTTGGATGCGGTTGGTTGAGCTCGAAACATGATTTTCAGGACGTCTGAACTATTTTGTGATTTTCTTCCCTCTAGGAGTTTTGGTATCCAAATTCATACTCCTCCACCTCAACTTATCGTGTTCCCATACATTTTTATCGCCTCGACTCACGTACCGGATGCTCGCTAGGTCAGTTCATCGTATTTCTAGAACCTTGCGTTCGCGCTTTGCTCGTGATGAATTGGGGCTGAGCAAGTAGTTATTTCCTTGATTGTTCCGCCGCTCTCTATTTTAAGTTTCGGGACGAAACTTCTTTTAAGGAGGGTAGAATGTAATACCCGCAAATTCGATTTCCGGTAATTTTCATTTTTCCGGCGGAGGTCCGTTTCGACAACTCGCTTGACACTGTTTTGGAATTCTGAACCTATTTTGTTCTTGGAGTTTCTCCGCTTAGACGGGTCTCGATGATGCTTTTACGAAATTTCATCTGGTGTTATATTTTGTCTCATGTGCATTTGATTCTCGTTAAACTCGTTCTATTTCGTCATTTTCTTACTTCCATGAGTTCGTATGATTGAGTAGAACATGTTGTGAGTTTCGGATTGTTAATCCGACGTTGTATCGTGATTTTCGGATGTTTGGGCCGTTTTTGTAACTTCCTAGAAATTTAGGGAATTTGTTCCTTGTTCGACCTTGGTTGTGTACCTCAGATCGTTTTGGGGTTCCGTACTTCCATTTCGTGTTATTGTTGCCCAAATATCGATTCCTATTGCTTTTATTCTCTTTCCGGATCTTTTTTCGTCATTTTGGGACCCGAGGGGGGGTGTGAGCCGCGGCACAAGGATTGTGCGCCGCGGCACACATACTACCCAGTTGTTGGCCGAGCAGGCTGTACCGTGTGCCGCGGCACAAGGATTGTGCGCCGCGGCACACAGCAGTCAAGCCGCGGCACACTTGTCCGGCCGCGCACACCCGTGGCACTGCCGGCTAAAACCTCTCAGACCGCGTGCCCAAGACAAGCCGCAAAGGCCGCGCACACTCCGAATGAGCCGTGGCACAACGAGCGGTCACCACCATGGCGCAATTTTTGGCCTGTGCCGCGTACGCTTTAGCCGAGCCGCGGCACACAATGCGGCCGCTATAACCGGGTGTTTTCAGCGAGTTTCGTTCATTTCCTCCTTTTTCTTCCACCGTGCGAGAGAGAGAGGGTTGAGAGGGGATTTCTTCTCCATCCACCCTTTTGATTGTGTGTTTTTCTTCATCTTCCTTCGATCGTAGCTCGGATTGTGGATCTAGCACGTGTTCTTCGGATTATAGGGTTTGTATCTTCAAGAGGTAAGATCTCTTATACCCTAGTATGATTTTTGGGGAGGGTTTGGTGGTGATCTTGTGTTTTAATCCGAATTAACCGATGTTGTTGTTAGATTTTGATAGTACTCTCGTGACCCTTGCTTTTCTTGTTTTTGGTTGGGATGAAATCCCGTTAGTTCACCGTTAACCGATTTCAATTCCCTACGCACTCTTGGTGTTCGATAAATTGTCCCAACGGGTAGAACTAGGAGGGATTTCTTCGTATTCATGATGTGAGATTGATTGTATATCATTAATGTGTTAGGGCGGATTTGAGAGGATTGTTCGGACCGAACCTATTCCTTCGTCGTCTCCTTCGGTCGTATTACCAAGGCAAGTACCTCGATATACGAATCAGAATCGCGTGAAATCATTGTTGTCGAAGTGTATGAGTTTATATGGAGGTATATATATGTATGTGTATATATATATGTATATGTGTTTATATATATAGTTACATGTCAAATATATGTATGTATATACGTATATTAATATATATGTTTATGTCGGTGATCGACGAGTGTTGAATTCTAACATTAGTTGACGTACTCAACTTGGATTGATGGGCGAACTATAGTTATTCATATAATATAGTGAGGTTATATATTTATATATATATATATATATATAAATGTGTATATATTCGGTTGAGTCGCAACATAGAGATATATGTGCGGTGTTGATTGAGTTTGATTGATAACGTGCGTGTTATTGTTTATTTGTGTGGATATGGACTGGCGGAGAAATTGTGTGACTTGATGTACCGAGTTGAAAATTGTTGTGACAATTGTCCGTGTGCTTGATGTTTGAACAATGTGGATACTTGTTGTGAGAAACGTCATATCCGGGAACCTCTGAGGGCGGGGCGGTGTACTCCGGCCTGGTGTACGCTGCAATGTGCGGCTCCATATGGGTGGTGAACGCCGGTGTCACCTAATGCGCGTGCAAGGGGCGGCTCTTGCGGGAGTGACGCCGGTGCGGTGACATGTTCAAGGAGCGGCCGGCATAGTGGAGTGAACGCCGGTGCACAGGTGTGCAGTGGAGGCGCCTGGCAGGCTTATTGGTTACGGGTATTCGAGTGATAGCTAAGACCCCGTTACCGAACGATATTCGTATCTCAAATTCTTTCAACTCACTTTTAAATGTTTGTCTTGATATAGACCGCAATTCGTGTTATTGAAAGCTTGTTTCAAATTGTTTTTAAAGCGTTGGTATCAGGGTTAATTAACCAAGGAGGTTTGACGAAATCTCCGAGGGTTAATTAATCGGGGGTCTTGAGCAGGATATGTCGAATGAGAGTTTGTGCCTTTGATTGTATTGTGGTGCCATTCTGTGTATTGGGTCGAGGACCCTGTGGAATGTTGAGATGATTGATTTCGTGATGATGTTATTCGGATCGGGTTGAGAACCCTGTGAGATGTTGTAATGATTTCATTTGTGACAGTGTTCTATAAATTGGGTCGAGGACCCCGAATAAGTTGACTTGGTTTTCGTGTAATTGTCTTCCATATGTTGGGTCAAGGACCGAGAGCTTTTGAAATTATTTCCAAAAGTATTTCCATTCGATTTTAAAAACCCCAGACGGCCCGAGTCAATAATAACATTTGCAAACTATCTTATCAAAACATTTTTTTCTTTTTCAAAGGGATCTTCCTGACTCCTTGGGCTCGTTTAAAGTTTCTTGAATGTTATTTTCCGTAAGGAGAATATGACTATGTGATTACCTTTCACCTTGTGTATGCGAGTGTTATTCTGTGCTGACTGTGGGAATGTATGGTTTGTGTTAAGGCTTCACGGCGGTTGAATTTTGTGTTGTTACTGTTTGTATATCTTGTCTATTATGTACTTGCACTAGCAAAATTCCAGTTTGCTAACCCCCGAGTTTTCGGGGGGTGGGTGCCTGTTATGCGCTCAGGTTTTGGCAGCTCGGGAGCAGTCACAGGATTGGCTTGGAAGGAGATGGAAGACGACGATGCTAATCACACCAGAGTCAGAGTCTTTTCATTTGTATCATTTTGGTCGGTATTTCTCTGTCGTTCGAGTATTCACCCTTGCATGGGTGTAGTTATCATTTATTAAATTGAGTTGTCATTCTTTCCTGTGTTCAAGTTTATTGTTGTCATTGTAAAATGAATGTCGTTAGTTTATGAATTGGTTTATGACCTTGTCGGTCTGCTTTGTATTAAATTTTGACCCCGGTCGGTCAATCTTTAAGTAGTCTTTTGGAGTTTAGCCTGGTGGATCCTTGTGATAAGGGTCTACGGCGTGTGACATTCCCAGTCGTATTCTGGGGGTGTTACATTTATGGTATCAGAGCTTAGGTTTGCGAAAAACCTAGGCCGTTGGGTCAAGTCCATGTCTTGTGTAAGTCGCGCGCATCAGAGTCGTGATTAGTATCGTGGTTCCGACATCATCTTCCGGCAATCCGTGATGGTAAGCCTCCCGATCGTAAGTCCCCTTATATACGTATTTGATTACATTGTGCTAATATGCTTAATGTGAACTAGGAATTGGAACTTGTTGGTGATATTATCGTTTTAGGATATAACATGCGCATGCGGTCCGAGCATAAATAGTTACGTAGTATGCTTCGGAAGTCGAGCATGTTTATCTGTTTCGGTACTTTATTAGAATGAATTTACGAATGATAATGTTATCCACCGCATGAGTATTTTAAGATGGTTTTGGTTATCTTGCAAACCGAGTTTTGATATTTTGGTCTTGCATGTTTTGATAGTATTCTTATGACGGTATTTGATGTTTTATAAATGACTTTTGTGAGTATTTGAGAATATTACCGACATCGGCCTTTTTGGCATTTTGAACATTTTTTTTAAATGATTTTTAGCCTGGTAGGTTCCGGCACGGGGCCCACGGCGCTGTAGTATCTCGAATATTTTAAAGTGATGCTTTGAAATTTCCTAACATTGTGTGAAGCCATGATTTAATATCGTCATGTTAAATGGTCACGTATCTCGGTGGAAAATTCTCTCAAATAAACATTTTGGAAGAAGAGGAAGGATTTTCAAAATTGTGGTATTTGGGACTCAACATTCTTGAAATATTTCAAATTAGTTACGAAATTATTTTCAATTTTTTTTATTACATCACTCGAAAATAATTTTTAGAGTCGTTATATAAACTTCCTCTTCCGAAATAAAAGACAGTGTTTACAAGTCTTGGGCGCAACGTGACTAGCCTCTTTTTCAAAAATTTGTTTTCATTAATTGCATGCATATAATGACCGTCCTCGAGGAACTCAAATTGACTTCATAAAACTTTATGCTTTACGATAGTACCGTTATTCTAAGGATGCTAACTAAAACCCGGGTTGATAATTGTGGTATATTATGCAGTCGATAAACTAATACTGTTGATCGGTGTTATCCGTATTAGTATGTCAAGCCTCGGCGGACGTGGACGTGATGATGGAAATGGAAGCGGCAAGGTGGTTCGTACGACCACGATCCATGCTACGGTGAAGGAGTATCTAGATCAATCGATATCCTATGAAATCTCCTCAGTGGTCGAGCCCACGAGCGGCCAAGAGACCAAGGATATCCGGGAAGTTTTGGGCGGTGAAGAGCCCAAGGCTCCCAAACCCCACGTCGTTCGAACGCGTCGTCTTCGCGATCAGGAGCGAGCGCTTGGAATCCCAAGCCAGCATCGGTGACTCTCGGTAAGAAGGGAGGGTGCTTCAACTGCAATCGTCAGGGACATGTTCGTGCAAATTGTCCCTTTCCACTCTTGACTTGTTACCGGTGCGGGTGTGAAGGTCATCGGGAGAAGCATTGTGAGATAATTTCCGAATGGCAAAGAATGCTACCCTATTGGCGAACAGAGCAAGTGACCGGAGAATGTCCCGAAACCTCATGTCTCCTTCAAGAACCTAACATGGGAGGATGAATATTTTGTAATATGCCCTAATCGTTCTTGTTTTGGACGATCGTGACTTTGATCGCTCTTCATTTCATTGCTCTATGTTACCAACTCTTGCATTTCTAAGTTCGGGATCGAAATGTTTTCTTAGTATGGGGAAATGTACTACCCGTACTCTTCGTAGTATTTTCGGTGTTGGGTGACTTTCATTGTCGGTACTTCATCTATGACCCTCTCGATAATTTTTTTAAACTACCCCGTTGTACTTAGCCTACCGTTCTCCGAACGAATTTCAGAACCGTGTTGTTAGACTCCGTGAATTATTGTGGTCTTTCCACATCTGAGTTTGATTCTTGCAGAAATTTTGTTCGAAGCTAATATTCCCTAGCGTGCAATTAACATTTCCGGATGTATTATGAACTTGGATGCGGTTGGTTGAGCTCGAAACATGATTTTCAGGACGTCTGAACTATTTTGTGATTTTCTTCCCTCTAGGAGTTTTGGTATCCAAATTCATACTCCTCCACCTCAACTTATCGTGTTCCCATACATTTTTATCGCCTCGACTCACGTCTGGGATGCTCGCTAGGTCAGTTCATCGTATTTCTGGAACCTTGCGTTCGCGCTTTGCTCGTGATGAATTGGGGCTGAGCAAGTAGTTATTTCCTTGATTGTTCCGCCGCTCTCTATTTTAAGTTTCGGGACGAAACTTCTTTTAAGGAGGGTAGAATGTAATACCCGCAAATTCGATTTCCGGTAATTTTCATTTTTCCGGCGGAGGTCCGTTTCGACAACTCGCTTGACACTGTTTTGGAATTCTGAACCTATTTTGTTCTTGGAGTTTCTCCGCTTAGACGGGTCTCGATGATGCTTTTACGAAATTTCATCTGGTGTTATATTTTGTCTCATGTGCATTTGATTCTCGTTAAACTCGTTCGATTTCGTCATTTTCTTACTTCCATGAGTTCGTATGATTGAGTAGAACATGTTGTGAGTTTCGGATTGTTAATCCGACGTTGTATCGTGATTTTCGGATGTTTGGGCCGTTTTTGTAACTTCCTAGAAATTTAGGGAATTTGTTCCTTGTTCGACCTTGGTTGTGTACCTCAGATCGTTTTGGGGTTCCGTACTTCCATTTCGTGTTATTGTTGCCCAAATATCGATTCCTATTGCTTTTATTCTCTTTCCGGATCTTTTTCGTCATTTTGGGACCCGAGGGGGGGGTGTGAGCCGCGGCACAAGGATTGTGCGCCGCGGCACACATACTACCCGATTGTTGGCCGAGCAGTGCACTGCGTGTGCCGCGGCACAAGGATTGTGCGCCGCGGCACACAATGAGTCAAGCCGCGGCACACTTGTCCGGCCGCGGCACACCCGTGTGGCACCCGCCGGCTAAAACCTCTCACTGCGTGCCTCAAGACAGTCCGGCAGTGCCGCGGCACATGCCGAGTCTGAGCCGCGGCACACTCCGAATGAGCCGTGGCACAACGAGCGGTCAGCCGACCACTGGGCGCAATTTTTGGCCCTGTGCCGCGGCACAGTTTAGCTGAGCCGCGGCACACAATGCGGTCAGCGCTATAACTGGGTGTTTTCAGCGAGTTTCGTTCATTTCCTCCTTTTTCTTCCACCGTGCGCGAGAGAGAGAGGGTTGAGAGGGGGATTTCTTCTCCATCCACCCTTTTGATTGTGTGTTTTTCTTCATCTTCCTTCGATCGTGTAGCTCGGATTGTGGATCTAGCACGTGTTCTTCGGATTATAGGGTTTGTATCTTCAAGAGGTAAGATCTCTTATACCCTAGTATGATTTTTGGGGAGGGTTTGGTGGTGATCTTGTGTTTTAATCCGAATTAACCGATGTTGTTGTTAGATTTTGATAGTACTCTCGTGACCCTTGCTTTTCTTGTTTTTGGTTGGGATGAAATCCCGTTAGTTCACCGTTAACCGATTTCAATTCCCTACGCACTCTTGGTGTTCGATAAATTGTCCCAACGGGTAGAACTAGGAGGGATTTCTTCGTATTCATGATGTGAGATTGATTGTATATCATTAATGTGTTAGGGCCGGATTTGAGAGGATTGTTCGGACCGGAACCTATTCCTTCGTCGTCTCCTTCGCGTCGTATTACCAAGGCAAGTACCTCGATATACGAATCGTAACTGCGTGAAATCATTGTTGTCGAAGTGTATGAGTTTATATGGAGGTATATATATGTATGTGTATATATATATGTATATGTGTTTATATATATAGTTACATGTCAAATATATGTATGTATATACGTATATTAATATATATGTTTATGTCGGTGATCGACGAGTGTTGAATTCTAACATTAGTTGACGTACTCAACTTGGATTGATGGGCGAACTATAGTTATTCATATAATATAGTGAGGTTATATATTTATATATATATATATATATATAAATGTGTATATATTCGGTTGAGTCGCAACATAGAGATATATGTGCGGTGTTGATTGAGTTTGATTGATAACGTGCGTGTTATTGTTTATTTGTGTGGATATGGACTGGCGGAGAAATTGTGTGACTTGATGTACCGAGTTGAAAATTGTTGTGACAATTGTCCGTGTGCTTGATGTTTGAACAATGTGGATACTTGTTGTGAGAAACGTCATATCCGGGAACCTCTGAGGGCGGGCGGTGTACTCCGGCCTGGTGTACGCTGCAATGTGCGGCTCCATATGGGTGGTGAACGCCGGTGTCACCTAATGCGCGTGCAAGGGGCGGCTCTTGCGGGAGTGACGCCGGTGCGGTGACATGTTCAAGGAGCGGCCGGCATAGTGGAGTGAACGCCGGTGCAGTGTGTGCGGTGGAGGCGCCCGGTGCTTATTGGTTACGGGTATTCGAGTGATAGCTAAGACCCCGTTACCGAACGATATTCGTATCTCAAATTCTTTCAACTCACTTTTAAATGTTTGTCTTGATATAGACCGCAATTCGTGTTATTGAAAGCTTGTTTCAAATTGTTTTTAAAGCGTTGGTATCAGGGTTAATTAACCAAGGAGGTTTGACGAAATCTCCGAGGGTTAATTAATCGGGGGTCTTGAGCAGGATATGTCGAATGAGAGTTTGTGCCTTTGATTGTATTGTGGTGCCATTCTGTGTATTGGGTCGAGGACCCTGTGGAATGTTGAGATGATTGATTTCGTGATGATGTTATTCGGATCGGGTTGAGAACCCTGTGAGATGTTGTAATGATTTCATTTGTGACAGTGTTCTATAAATTGGGTCGAGGACCCCGAATAAGTTGACTTGGTTTTCGTGTAATTGTCTTCCATATGTTGGGTCAAGGACCCGAGAGCTTTTGAAATTATTTCCAAAAGTATTTCCATTCGATTTTAAAAACCCCCAGACGGCCCGAGTCAATAATAACATTTGCAAACTATCTTATCAAAACATTTTTTTTCTTTTTCAAAGGGATCTTCCTGACTCCTTGGGCTCGTTTAAAGTTTCTTGAATGTTATTTTCCGTAAGGAGAATATGACTATGTGATTACCTTTCACCTTGTGTATGCGAGTGTTATTCTGTGCTGACTGTGGGAATGTATGGTTTGTGTTAAGGCTTCACGGCGGTTGAATTTTGTGTTGTTACTGTTTGTATATCTTGTCTATTATGTACTTGCACTAGCAAAATTCCAGTTTGCTAACCCCCGAGTTTTCGGGGGGTGGGTGCCTGTTATGCGCTCAGGTTTTGGCAGCTCGGGAGCAGTCACAGGATTGGCTTGGAAGGAGATGGAAGACGACGATGCTAATCACACCAGAGTCAGAGTCTTTTCTTTTGTATCATTTTGGTCGGTATTTCTCTGTCGTTCGAGTATTCACCCTTGCATGGGTGTAGTTATCATTTATTAAATTGAGTTGTCATTCTTTCCTGTGTTCAAGTTTATTGTTGTCATTGTAAAATGAATGTCGTTAGTTTATGAATTGGTTTATGACCTTGTCGGTCTGCTTTGTATTAAATTTTGACCCCGGTCGGTCAATCTTTAAGTAGTCTTTTGGAGTTTAGCCTGGTGGATCCTTGTGATAAGGGTCTACGGCGTGTGACATTCCCAGTCGTATTCTGGGGGTGTTACAGTTAGTACACGGAAAATGGGAGAAAATCGAGTCAGACTGTTTTCTTCATTTTTCCACAATTCGTCCCTATGGGTTTATAAAATTTGACACGCTTTTATTTGGGGTTGTTCGGACCCGAATCGGATCTGATACGATGAAAACTCGATTTTCGGAAAATTCTCATAGTGGCTAGTACACCGAAAATGGGAGAAAATTGAGTGGGCCGTTTTCTTGATATTTTTTCATGATTTGTCCCTATGGGTTTATAAAATTTGACATGCTTTTATTTGGGGTTGTTCGAACCCGAATCGGAGCTGATACGATGAGAACTGGATTTTCGGAGAACTCTCATAGGTAACGTATACTGGAAATGGGAGAAAATTGAGTCGGGCCGTTTTCTTGATATTTTTTCATGATTTGTCCCTATGTGTTTATAAAATTTGACACGCTTTTATTTGGGGTTATTCGGATTCGAATCGGAGCTGATGCGATGAGAACTCCGTTTTCAGAAAATTCTCATAGTGGTTAGTACACAGAAAATGGGAGAAAATCGAGTCGGACTGTTTTCTTCATTTTTCCATAATTTGTCTCTATGGGTTTATTAAATTTGACACGCTTTTATTTGGGGTTGTTCGGACCCGAATCGGAGCTGATACGATGAGAACTCGATTTTCGGAAAATTCTCATAGGGGCTAGTACACCGAAAATGGGAGAAAATTGAGTCGGGCCGTTTTCTTGATATTTTTTCATGATGGGATTATTAAATTTGACACGCTTTTATTTGGGGTTGTTCGTATTCGAATCAGAGCTTATGAGATGAGAACTCGTTTTACAGAAAATTCTCATAGTGGTTAGTACACTAAAATGGGAGAAAATCGAGTCGATTGCTTTCTTCATTTTTCCACAATTCGTCCCTATGGGTTTATAAAATTTGACACGCTTTTATTTGGGGTTGTTCGGACCCGAATCGGATCTGATACGATGAGAACTCGATTTTCAGAAAATTCTCATAGGGGCTAGTACACCGAAAATGGGAGAAAATTGAGTCGGGCCGTTTTCTTGATATTTTTTCATGATTTGTCCCTATGGGTTTATAAAATTTGACATGCTTTTATTTGGGGTTGTTCGAACCCGAATCGGAGCTGATACGATGAGAACTCGATTTTCGGAGAACTCTCATAGGTAACGTATACTGGAAATGGGAGAAAATTGAGTCGGGCCGTTTTCTTGATATTTTTTCATGATCTGTCCCTATGTGTTTATAAAATTTGACACGCTTTTATTTGGGGTTATTCGGATTCGAATCGGAGCTGATTCGATGAGAACTCGGTTTTCAGAAAATTCTCATAGTGGTTAGTACACGGAAAATGGGAGAAAATCGAGTCTGATCGCTTTTCTTGATTTTTCCACTCTTTTTCCCTATGGGTTTATAAAATTTGACACGCTTTTATTCGGGGTTGTTCGGACCCGAATCGGATCTGATACGATGAGAACTCGATTTTCGGAAAATTCGCATAAGGGCTAGTACACCGAAAATGGGAGTAAATTGAGTCGGGCCGTTTTCTTGATATTTTTTCATGATTTTTCCCTATGGGTTTATAAAATTTGACATGCTTTTATTTGGGGTTGTTCGACCGAATCGAGTCGATACGATGAGAACTCGATTTTGGAAAACTCTCATAGTAACGATAATCGGAAATGGGAGAAAATTGAGTTGGGCCGTTTTCTTGATATTTTTCATGATTTGTCCCTATGTGTTTATAAAATTTGACACGCTTTTATTTGGGATTGTTCGGACCGAATCGAGCTGATATGATGAGAACTCGGTTTTCGGAAAATCCTCATAAGGGTTAGTACACCGAAAATGGGAGAAAATTGAGTCGGGCCGTTTTCTTGATATTTTTTCGTGATTTGTCCCTATGGGTTTATAAAATTTGACACGCTTTTGTGTTGGGTTGTTCGGATTCGAATCGGAGCTGATGCGATGAGACCTCGGTTTAGAAAATTCTCATAGTGGTTAGTACACTAAAATGGGAGAAAATCGAGTGAATGCTTTTCTTCATTTTTAATAATTTGTCCCTATGGGTTTATAAAATTTGACACGCTTTTATTTGGGGTTGTTCGGACCCGAATCGGAGCTGATACGATGAGAACTCGATTTTCGGAAAATTCTCATAGGGGTTAGTACACCGGAAATGGGAGAAAATTGAGTCGGGCCGTTTTCTTGATATTTTTTCATAATTTGTCCCTATGGGTTTATAAAATTTGACATGCTTTTATTTGGGGTTGTTCGGACCCGAATCGGAGCTGATACGATGATAACTCGATTTTCGGAAAACTCTCATAGGTAACGTATACTGGAAATGGGAGAAAATTGAGTCGGGCCGTTTTCTTGATATTTTTTCATGATTTGTCCCTATGTGTTTATAAAATTTGACACGCTTTTATTTGGGGTTGTTCAGACCCGAATCGGAGCTGATATGATGAGAACTCGGTTTTCGGAAAATCCTCATAAGGGTCAGTACACCGGAAATGGGAGAAAATTGAGTCAGACCGTTTTCTTGATATTTTTTCATAATTTGTCCCTATGGGTTTGTAAAATTTGACACGCTTTTATTTGGGGTTGTTTGGATCCGAATCGGAGCTGATGCGATGAGAACTCGGTTTTCAGAAAATTCTCATAGTGGTTAGTACAAGGAAAATGGGAGAAAATCGAGTCGGACTGTTTTCTTCATTTTTCCATAATTTGTCCCTATGGGTTTATAAAATTTGACACGCTTTTATTTAGGGTTGTTCGGACCCGAATCGGATTTGATACGATGAGAACTCGATTTTCGGAAAATTCTCATAGGGGCTAGTACACCGAAAATGGGATAAAATTGAGTCGGGCCGTTTTCTTGATATTTTTTCATGATTTGTCCCTCTGTGTTTATAAAATTTGACACGCTTTTATTTGGGGTTGTTCGGACCCGAATCGGAGCTGATATGATGAGAACTCGGTTTTCAGAAAATTCTCATAGTGGTTAGTACACGAAAAATGGGAGAAAATCGAGTCGGACTGTTTTCTTCATTTTTCCATAATTTGTCCCTATTGGTTTATAAAATTTGACACGCTTTTATTTGGGGTTGTTCGGATTCGAATCGGAGCTGATGCGATAAGAACTCGGTTTCAGAAAATTCTCATAGTGGTTAGTACATGGAAAATGGAAGAAAATCGAGTCGGACTGTTTTCTTCATTTTTTTCATAATTTGTCCCTATGAGTTTATAAAATTTGACACGCTTTTATTTGGGGTTGTTCGGACCCGAATCGGAGCTGATACGATGAGAACTCGATTTTCGGAAAATTCTCATAGGGGTTAGCACACCGAAAATGGGAGAAAATTGAGTCGGTCCATTTTCTTGATATTTTTTCATGATTTGTCCCTATGTGTTTAAAATTTGACACGCTTTTATTTGGGGTTGTTCGGACCCGAATCGGAGCTGATATGATGAGAACTCGGTTTTCGGAAAATTCTCATAGGGGTTAGCACACCGAAAATGGGAGAAAATTGAGTCGGTCCATTTTCTTGATATTTTTTCATGATTTGTCCCTATGTGTTTATAAAATTTGACACGCTTTTATTTGGGGTTGTTCGGACCCGAATCGGAGCTGATATGATGAGAACTCGGTTTTCAGAAAATTCTCATAGTGGTTAGTACACGGAAAATGGGAGAAAATCGAGTCGGACTGTTTTCTTCATTTTTCCATAATTTGTCCCTATTGGTTTATAAAATTTGACACGCTTTTATTTGGGGTTGTTCGGATTCGAATCGGAGCTGATGCGATAAGAACTCGGTTTTCAGAAAATTCTCATAGTGGTTAGTACACGGAAAATGGGAGAAAATCGAGTCGATGCTTTTCTTCATTTTTTTTCATAATTTGTCCCTATGAGTTTATAAAATTTGACACGCTTTTATTTGGGGTTGTTCGGACCCGAATCGGAGCTGATACGATGAGAACTCGATTTTCAGAAAATTCTCATAGGACGCACACCGAAAATGGGAGAAAATTGAGTCGGTCCATTTTCTTGATATTTTTTCATGATTTGTCCCTATGTGTTTATAAAATTTGACACGCTTTTATTTGGGGTTGTTCGGACCCGAATCGGAGCTGATATGATGAGAACTCGGTTTTCGGAAAATTCTCATAGGGGTTAGCACACCGAAAATGGGAGAAAATTGAGTCGGTCCATTTTCTTGATATTTTTCCATGATTTGTCCCTATGTGTTTATAAAATTTGACACGCTTTTATTTGGGGTTGTTCGGACCGAATCGGAGTCGATATGATGAGAACTCGGTTTCGGAAAATCCTCATAAGGGTTAGTACACCTAAATGGGAGAAAATTGAGTCGGGCCGTTTTCTTGATATTTTTCATAATTTGTCCCTATGGGTTTGTAAAATTTGACACGCTTTTATTTGGGGTTGTTCGATCCGAATCGAGTGATGCGACGATAACTCGGTTTTCAGAAAATTCTCATAGTGGTTAGTACACGGAAAATGGGAGAAAATCGAGTCGGACTATTTTCTTCATTTTTCCACAATTTGTCCCTATGGGTTTATAAAATTTGACACGCTTTTATTTGGGGTTTTCGGACCGAATCGAATTTGATACGATGAGAACTCGATTTTCGGAAAATTCTCATAGGGGCTAGTACACCGAAAATGGGAGAAAATTGAGTCGGGCCGTTTTCTTGATATTTTTTCATGATTTGTCCCTATGTGTTTATAAAATTTGACACGCTTTTATTTGGGGTTGTTCGGACCCGAATCGAGTGATATGATGAGAACTTCGGTTTTAAAAATTCTCATAGTGGTTAGTACACGGAAAATGGGAGAAAATCGAGTCGGACTGTTTTCTTCATTTTTCCATAATTTGTCCCTATGGGTTTATAAAATTTGACACGCTTTTATTTGGGGTTGTTCGGACCCGAATCGGAGCTGATGTGATGAGAACTCGGTTTTTAGAAAATTCTCATAGTGGTTAGTACAGGGAAAATGGGAGAAAATTGAGTCGGTCCAGTTTCTTCATTTTTCCACAATTTGTCCCTATGGGTTTATAAAATTTGACACGCTTTTATTTGGGGTTGTGCGGACCCGAATCGGAGCTCATATGATGAGAACTCGGTTTTCGAAAAATCCTCATAAGGGGCTAGTACACCGAAAATGGGATAAAATTGAGTCGGGCCGTTTTCTTGATATTTTTTCATGATTTGTCCCTCTGTGTTTATAAAATTTGACACGCTTTTATTTGGGGTTGTTCGGACCCGAATCGGAGCTGATATGATGAGAACTCGATTTTCAGAAAATTCTCATAGTGGTTAGTACACGAAAAATGGGAGAAAATCGAGTCGGACTGTTTTCTTCATTTTTCCGTAATTTGTCCCTATTGGTTTATAAAATTTGACACGCTTTTATTTGGGGTTGTTCGGATTCGAATCGGAGCTGATGCGATAAGAACTCGGTTTCAGAAAATTCTCATAGTGGTTAGTACACGGAAAATGGGAGAAAATCGAGTCGGACTGTTTTCTTCATTTTTTTCATAATTTGTCCCTATGAGTTTATAAAATTTGACACGCTTTTATTTGGGGTTGTTCGGACCCGAATCGGAGCTGATACGATGAGAACTCGATTTTCGGAAAATTCTCATAGGGGTTAGCACACCGAAAATGGGAGAAAATTGAGTCGGTCCATTTTCTTGATATTTTTCATGATTTGTCCCTATGTGTTTAAAATTTGACACGCTTTTATTTGGGGTTGTTCGGACCGAATCGGAGCTGATATGATGAGAACTCGGTTTTCGGAAAATTCTCATAGGGGTTAGCACACCGAAAATGGGAGAAAATTGAGTCGGTCCATTTTCTTGATATTTTTCCATGATTTGTCCCTATGTGTTTATAAAATTTGACACGCTTTTATTTGGGGTTGTTCGGACCCGAATCGGAGCTGATATGATGAGAACTCGGTTTTCAGAAAATTCTCATAGTGGTTAGTACACGGAAAATGGGAGAAAATCGAGTCGGACTGTTTTCTTCATTTTTCCATAATTTGTCCCTATTGGTTTATAAAATTTGACACGCTTTTATTTGGGGTTGTTCGGATTCGAATCGGAGCTGATGCGATAAGAACTCGGTTTTCAGAAAATTCTCATAGTGGTTAGTACACGGAAAATGGGAGAAAATCGAGTCGGTCTGTTTTCTTCATTTTTTTCATAATTTGTCCCTATGAGTTTATAAAATTTGACACGCTTTTATTTGGGGTTGTTCGGACCCGAATCGGAGCTGATACGATGAGAACTCGATTTTCAGAAAATTCTCATAGGACGCACACCGAAAATGGGAGAAAATTGAGTCGGTCCATTTTCTTGATATTTTTTCATGATTTGTCCCTATGTGTTTATAAAATTTGACACGCTTTTATTTGGGGTTGTTCGGACCCGAATCGGAGCTGATATGATGAGAACTCGGTTTTCGGAAAATTCTCATAGGGGTTAGCACACCGAAAATGGGAGAAAATTGAGTCGGTCCATTTTCTTGATATTTTTCCATGATTTGTCCCTATGTGTTTATAAAATTTGACACGCTTTTATTTGGGGTTGTTCGGACCCGAATCGGAGCTGATATGATGAGAACTCGGTTTTCGGAAAATCCTCATAAGGGTTAGTACACCGGAAATGGGAGAAAATTGAGTCGGGCCGTTTTCTTGATATTTTTTCATAATTTGTCCCTATGGGTTTGTAAAATTTGACACGCTTTTATTTGGGTTTTTCGGATCCGAATCGGAGCTGATGCGACGAGAACTCGGTTTTCAGAAAATTCTCATAGTGGTTAGTACACGGAAAATGGGAGAAAATCGAGTTGGACTATTTTCTTCATTTTTCCACAATTTGTCCCTATGGGTTTATAAAATTTGACACGCTTTTATTTGGGGTTTTTCGGACCCGAATCGAATTTGATACGATGAGAACTCGATTTTCGGAAAATTCTCATAGGGGCTAGTACACCGAAAATGGGAGAAAATTGAGTCGGGCCGTTTTCTTGATATTTTTTCATGATTTGTCCCTATGTGTTTATAAAATTTGACACGCTTTTATTTGGGGTTGTTCGGACCCGAATCGGAGCTGATATGATGAGAACTCGGTTTTCAGAAAATTCTCATAGTGGTTAGTACACGGAAAATGGGAGAAAATCGAGTCGGACTGTTTTCTTCATTTTTCCATAATTTGTCCCTATGGGTTTATAAAATTTGACACGCTTTTATTTGGGGTTGTTCGGACCCGAATCGGAGCTGATGTGATGAGAACTCGGTTTTTAGAAAATTCTCATAGTGGTTAGTACAGGGAAAATGGGAGAAAATTGAGTCGGTCCAGTTTCTTCATTTTTCCACAATTTGTCCCTATGGGTTTATAAAATTTGACACGCTTTTATTTGGGGTTGTGCGGACCCGAATCGGAGCTCATATGATGAGAACTCGGTTTTCGAAAAATCCTCATAAGGGGCTAGTACACCGAAATTGGGAGAAAATTGAGTCGGGCCGTTTTCTTGATATTTTTTCATGATTTGTCCCTATGGGTTTTTAAAATTTGACACGCTTTTATTTGGGGTTGTTCGGATCCGAATCTGAGCTGATGCGATGAGAACTCGGTTTTCAGAAAATTCTCATAGTGGTTAGTACACGAAAAATGGGAGAAAATCGAGTCAAACTGTTTATTCATTTTTCCATAATTTGTCTCTATGGGTTTATAAAATTTGACACGCTTTTATTTGGGGGTTTTCGGACCCGAATCGGATCTGATACGATGAGAACTCGATTTTAGAAAAATTCTCATAGGGGCTAGTACACCGAAAATGGGAGAAAATTGAGTCGGGCCATTTTCTTGATATTTTTTCATGATGGGTTTATAAAATTTGACACGCTTTTATTTGGGGTTGTTCGGATTCGAATCAGAGCTGATGCGATGAGAACTCGGTTTTCAGAAAATTCTCATAGTGGTTAGTACACGGAAAATGGGAGAAAATCGAGTCAGACTGTTTTCTTCATTTTTCCACAATTCGTCCCTATGGGTTTATAAAATTTGACACGCTTTTATTTGGGGTTGTTCGGACCCAAATCGGATCTGATACGATGAGAACTCGATTTTCGGAAAATTCTCATAGTGGCTAGTACACCGAAAATGGGAGAAAATTGAGTGGGCCGTTTTCTTGATATTTTTTCATGATTTGTCCCTATGGGTTTATAAAATTTGACATGCTTTTATTTGGGGTTGTTCGAACCCGAATCGGAGCTGATACGATGAGAACTGGATTTTCGGAGAACTCTAATAGGTAACGTATACTGGAAATGGGAGAAAATTGAGTCGGGCCGTTTTCTTGATAATTTTTCATGATTTGTCCCTATGTGTTTATAAAATTTGACACGCTTTTATTTGGGGTTATTCGGATTCGAATCGGAGCTCATGCGATGAGAACTCGGTTTTCAGAAAATTCTCATAGTGTTTAGTACACGGAAAATGGGAGAAAATCGAGTCGGACTGTTTTCTTCATTTTTCCATAATTTGTCTCTATGGGTTTATAAAATTTGACACGCTTTTATTTGGGGTTGTTCGGACCCGAATCGGAGCTGATACGATGAGAACTCGATTTTCGGAAAATTCTCATAGGGGCTAGTACACCGAAAATGGGAGAAAATTGAGTCGGGCCGTTTTCTTGATATTTTTTCATGATGGGTTTATAAAATTTGACACGCTTTTGTTTGGGGTTGTTCGGATTCGAATCAGAGCTGATGCGATGAGAATTCGATTTTCAGAAAATTCTCATAGTGGTTAGTACACGGAAAATGGGAGAAAATCGAGTCAGACTGTTTTCTTCATTTTTCCACAATTCGTCCCTATGGGTTTATAAAATTTGACACGCTTTTGTTTGGGGTTGTTCGTGTAACACCCCCAAAACCATAAGGGAATATTACACGCCGTAGACCCTTTCCACAAGGATCTACCAGGCTAAACATCCATAAACAACCAAATGCTTGCCCAGCCAGGGTCAAACAATAAAATGATACAGACCGATATGGTCACTTACACGTGAATACACAGACCGATGAGGTCACACAACCCAATCGACAAAACTGACTTAAATAACATTACCCACACAGGGGTCGAAATACAATACAGCGGAAGACTGAAATCAACTCTGACAACACAACAAAAATCAAAACAACTCTCGACTCATGATTAGTATCGCAGCTCGTCATCTTCTTGTGCCAATCCTGTGTTGCTCCCCGAATCTGCATGTACCGGACGCAAACAGACATCCACCCCGAATACTGGGGTTAGTAATACTCCAATTTTTTACTAGTTAATGTATCAAACCATACGTAATGTTACAATCATATTGCAACTACGAATTTAATACGGAAATCATTTATCTAAATGTTCTAGAAGTTTTAGAATTTCGAACTCAAGTAAGAGATATTTGAAAAGGAACACATCATCTCGGGGATTTTTAAAGCAGAAATTCTTTTGGACCTCGAGTCCTAATTTACAAAACCTTTTCGTAAACATTAGGGCCTTAACCCAAAACTTGTTTCATAATTCAACAGTTTACAATACCGGAAACATTTCCATAAATCTCGTGGGGCTCGGCCCAACGTTCTTTCTTAAAACTTTTCCTTTAAAAACTTTGATTTGAAAGTATCATGCTCATGACACCGTGATCCACTGTCACGTGTCTCCGTAGGTTCAACAACCCGCACGGACTACATCACGCACAATTAAACAAACATAATCAATTCCGACACCGTGATCCACTGTCACGTGTCTCCGTAGGTTCAACAACCCACACGGACTATTAACTAAACATAACCAATCCCGACACCGTGATCCACTGTCACGTGTCTCCGTAGGCATAACAACCCGCACGGACTATATCAATCACAACAAACACACACACAGTCCTGACACCGTAGTCCACTGCCACGTGTCACCGTAAGCCCCGTCGAGCTCACCCGGTTGGACGCACTGTGTCCGAAACTCATGGTCCACTGCCATGCGTTATCGTAGGCCTCGTCAGACCCGCACGATTGGACCTCAGTACCTCACTAAGTTCTGATCCCGTAGTCCACTGCCACGAATCCTCGTAGGTCCCGTCGAACCAACACGAGTGAACTTAGCGGTCACACACATATTCACATTCACATTACATACAACAATGAGCACAATTAATCAATCACCTTGATCACCACAAAATCGTACGTTGCACGCACATAACACAACCTCGACACTCGCAACAACTATCATCAATCAACGACATTTAACCAACATAACACACATTCGGTACACAATACATTGAACAACCACGTGTGCAACCATCTCATATGTACATCGCAATCCTGCACAAATGGCACAACGCCTAACACGGATACCAATATATCACTATTATCACAAAGCCTTCAAATTTCGGAAAACACAACCTACTCAAACGGAACATATTTACGGAGGCAAGAAAAATCGTCATACAAATCATACGTAATTACTATTCACAAGATACAAGTCGTATAATAAGATACTTGCCTTAATAACCGCTACCAAACGCTCCGATGAACACGGTTCGATCGGGAAGCTCGAACCCCGAAGGAGACAACGAACGGAAGGGTTCCGACTCGAGTTCTTCACAAGAATTCGACCCTAATTACATATAATCAATAAATCATCGATCATAAGAGGAAGAAATAATCGTAGAACGCTCGAATTCTCTTTGTGACATTTTATTGAACACCTTCAAGGCGTCGATAAAATACTCAATAAAACGACAAATCCGTGGCAATCCAACCGTGGAATAACAAGGAATTAGATATGATATATCTTAACAATCATCAATCCATCAATATTCTGAGTTAAAACGGATTAAACGGACAAATCGAACAAAATCCCCAAAACTATAATTTAGGAAAACTTGCCTTGATTCGGTCGATCGGAGCAAGTTATGGAAGGATTAATCGATGTTATGAACTTCAAAACTTCATGGATTTATCCTCTAACAACATCCCTCCGTGACCATCAAAGCTCCAGACGCGGAAGAGGAAGAAACGAGTGAGAAAAATGAAGAAAAACCCGACTGCTGGGCCTTAAATAGGCTGACAGACTCGACCGTGTCCGCCTGACACGGTCGTGGCGCGCAGTGGCCGGCAGGGACTCGACCGTGTCCTGCTAGACACGGTCGCGCCTTCCGATAGTGACCCGTCCGCGGCGCTCGTCAATGACTCTACCGTGTCCTGGAACACGGCCGCCTCTGGCGCCGCCCGGCTTATCCTAAGAGTTCGGCTCGGCCGTGCTGCACGACACGGCCGGGTCCCGAGGCGAGACTTCCGCTTATCCGGACGAGATGCGGCACGGGCCGTGTCGGACGACACGGCCGAAGTTCGGCCGGCATGATCGCCAATAACGAGCGGGTTTGATAAAACGACCATAACTATCTCGTCCGACTCGATTGACTCACCGCTCGAACCATTGGAAAGTTAACTCGATGCTCTATAATATTGCAAAGATTCAGAATTTTTGGAGTTACCAAAAATTAATGGTGATCCAACAAAGTCGAACTCATACTTAGAAAAGTCGTTTAGAAATCCTGAATTCAACAAAACGACACCGAAACCCGAACCTGAATACGAACCGAAGATACGGTTACGAAGTACTCACAAAGACGAATCTAAGAGCTAGTAGAACACACGATTCCGACCACCCGAAGGCTCGAAATTCGACAACGGAAGGTAATTACCCCAAACTTTGGGAAATTACGAAAATGGCCCAAATGCCCGAAAATCACCATACGACAACGAATAATCAAACCGAAGCTCACAACACGTATAACAACGTTGAATGAACTTACGAAAAACCCCAAACGACAGTTTCGAACGAGATTCGCAAGAACCGAACTCAAGCGCGGAAAAGTCGCTAAAAAGCACGGAACTCAACAAAGCGGACCAAAGCGAACTCGGATGACAAAAGTGCAGAATTAAATATTCTCCGAATGACGAAACGGTCATGAGAGAGTCGTCAAAACAGACTCCGACCAATAAAAGAAATTTACCGAAAATCGAAAATTTGCAGATATTACAGTTCGGACCCGAATCGGATCTGATACGATGAGAACTCGATTTTCAGAAAATTCTCATAGGGGCTAGTACACCGAAAATGGGAGAAAATTGAGTCGGGCCGTTTTCTTGATATATTTTCATGATTTGTCCCTATGTGTTTATAAAATTTGACACGCTTTTATTTGGGGTTATTCGGATTCGAATCGGAGCTGATGCGATGAGAACTCGGTTTTCAGAAAATTCTCATAGTGTTTAGTACACGGAAAATGGGAGAAAATCGAGTTGGACTGTTTTCTTCATTTTTCCATAATTTGTCTCTATGGGTTTATAAAATTTGACACGCTTTTATTTGGGGTTGTTCGGACCCGAATCGGAGCTGATACGATGAGAACTCGATTTTCGGAAAATTCTCATAGGGGCTAGTACACCGAAAATGGGAGAAAATTGAGTCGGGCCGTTTTCTTGATATTTTTTCATGATGGGTTTATAAAATTTGACACGCTTTTGTTTGGGGTTGTTCGGATTCGAATCAGAGCTGATGCGATGAGAACTCGATTTTCAGAAAATTCTCATAGTGGTTAGTACACGGAAAATGGGAGAAAATCGAGTCAGACTGTTTTCTTCATTTTTCCACAATTCGTCCCTATGGGTTTATAAAATTTGACACGCTTTTGTTTGGGGTTGTTCGGACCCGAATCGGATCTGATACGATGAGAACTCGATTTTCAGAAAATTCTCATAGGGGCTAGTACACCGAAAATGGGAGAAAATTGAGTCGGTCCATTTTCTTGATATTTTTCCATGATTTGTCCCTATGTGTTTATAAAATTTGACACGCTTTTATTTGGGGTTGTTCGGACCCGAATCGGAGCTGATATGATGAGAACTCGGTTTTCGGAAAATCCTCATAAGGGTTAGTACACCGGAAATGGGAGAAAATTGAGTCGGGCCGTTTTCTTGATATTTTTTCATAATTTGTCCCTATGGGTTTGTAAAATTTGACACGCTTTTATTTGGGGTTGTTCGGATCCGAATCGGAGCTGATGCGACGAGAACTCGGTTTTCAGAAAATTCTCATAGTGGTTAGTACACGGAAAATGGGAGAAAATCGAGTCGGACTATTTTCTTCATTTTTCCACAATTTGTCCCTATGGGTTTATAGAATTTGACACGCTTTTATTTGGGGTTTTTCGGACCCGAATCGAATTTGATACGATGAGAACTCGATTTTCGGAAAATTCTCATAGGGGCTAGTACACCGAAAATGGGAGAAAATTGAGTCGGGCCGTTTTCTTGATATTTTTCATGATTTGTCCCTATGTGTTTATAAAATTTGACACGCTTTTATTTGGGGTTGTTCGGACCGAATCGGAGTGATATGATGAGAACTCGGTTTTGAAAATTCTCATAGTGGTTAGTACACGGAAAATGGGAGAAAATCGAGCCTGACTGCTTTTCTTCATTTTTCCATAATTTGTCCCTATGGGTTTATAAAATTTGACACGCTTTTATTTGGGGTTGTTCGGACCGAATCGGAGTGATGTGATGAGAACTCGGTTTTTAGAAAATTCTCATAGTGGTTAGTACAGGGAAAATGGGAGAAAATTGAGTCGGTCCAGTTTCTTCATTTTTCCACAATTTGTCCCTATGGGTTTATAAAATTTGACACGCTTTTATTTGGGGTTGTGCGGACCCGAATCGGAGCTCATATGATGAGAACTCGGTTTTCGAAAAATCCTCATAAGGGGCTAGTACACCGAAAATGGGATAAAATTGAGTCGGGCCGTTTTCTTGATATTTTTTCATGATTTGTCCCTCTGTGTTTATAAAATTTGACACGCTTTTATTTGGGGTTGTTCGGACCCGAATCGGAGCTGATATGATGAGAACTCGGTTTTCAGAAAATTCTCATAGTCGTTAGTACACGAAAAATGGGAGAAAATCGAGTCGAACTGTTTTCTTCATTTTTCCATAATTTGTCCCTATTGGTTTATAAAATTTGACACGCTTTTATTTGGGGTTGTTCGGATTCGAATCGGAGCTGATGCGATAAGAACTCGGTTTCAGAAAATTCTCATAGTGGTTAGTACACGGAAAATGGGAGAAAATCGAGTCGGACTGTTTTCTTCATTTTTTTCATAATTTGTCCCTATGAGTTTATAAAATTTGACACGCTTTTATTTGGGGTTGTTCGGACCCGAATCGGAGCTGATACGATGAGAACTCGATTTTCGGAAAATTCTCATAGGGGTTAGCACACCGAAAATGGGAGAAAATTGAGTCGGGCCGTTTTCTTGATATTTTTTCATGATTTGTCCCTATGTGTTTATAAAATTTGACACGCTTTTATTTGGGGTTATTCGGATTCGAATCGGAGCTGATGCGATGAGAACTCGGTTTTCAGAAAATTCTCATAGTGTTTAGTACACGGAAAATGGGAGAAAATCGAGTCGGACTGTTTTCTTCATTTTTCCATAATTTGTCTCTATGGGTTTATAAAATTTGACACGCTTTTATTTGGGGTTGTTCGGACCCGAATCGGAGCTGATACGATGAGAACTCGATTTTCGGAAAATTCTCATAGGGGCTAGTACACCGAAAATGGGAGAAAATTGAGTCGGGCCGTTTTATTGATATTTTTTCATGATTTGTCCCTATGGGTTTATAAAATTTTACACGCTTTTATTTGAGGTTGTTCCGATTCGAATCGGAGCTGATGCGATGAGAACTCAGTTTTCAGAAAATTCTCATAGTGGTTAGTACACGGAAAATGGGAGAAAATTGAGTCGGACTATTTCTTCATTTTTCCACAATTTGTCCCTATGGGTTTATAAAATTTGACACGCTTTTATTTGGGGTTGTTCGGACCCGAATCGGAGCTGATGCGATGAGAACTCGGTTTTTAGAAAATTCTCATAGTGGTTAGTACACGGAAAATGGGAGAAAATTGAGTCAGACTACTTTCTTCATTTTTCCACAATTCGTCCCTATGGGTTTATAAAATTTGACACGCTTTTATTTGGGGTTGTTCGGACCCGAATCGGAGCTGATACGATGAGAACTCGATTTTCGGAAAATTCTCATAGGGGTTAGCACACCGAAAATGGGAGAAAATTGAGTCGGGCCGTTTTCTTGATATTTTTTCATGATTTATCCCTATGGGTTTATAATATTTGACACGCTTTTATTTGGGGTTGTTCGGACCCGAATCGGAGCTGATGTGATGAGAACTCGGTTTTCAGAAAATTCTCATAGTGGTTAGTACAGGGAAAATGGGAGAAAATTGAGTCGGTCCAGTTTCTTCATTTTTCCACAATTTGTCCCTATGGGTTTATAAAATTTGACACGCTTTTATTTGTGGTTGTGCGGACCCGAATCGGAGCTGATATGATGAGAACTCGATTTTCGGAAAATCCTCATAAGGGGCTAGTACACGAAATTGGGAGAAAATTGAGTCGGGCCGTTTTCTTGATATTTTTCATGATTTGTCCCTATGGGTTTTTAAAATTAGTCAAGCTTTAATTAGGGGTTGTTCGGATCCTAAACTGAGCTGATTCGATGAGAACTCGGAATACACAAAATTCTCATAGTGGTTAGTACACGCAAAATGGGAGAAAATGGAGTCGATTGTTTATTCATTTTTCGATAATTTGTCTCTATGGGTTTATAAAATTTGACACGCTTTTATTTGGGGGTTTTCGGACTCGAATCGGATCGATACGATGAGAACTCGATTTTAGGAAAATTCTCATAGGGGCTAGTACACTGAAAATGGGAGAAAATTGAGTCGGGCCGTTTTCTTGATATTTTTCATGATGGGTTTATAAAATTTGACACGCTTTTATTTGGGGTTGTTCGGATTCGAATCGGAGCCGATGCGATGAGAACTCGGTTTTGAAAATTCTCATAGTGGTTAGTACACGGAAAATGGGAGAAAATCGAGTCGACCGCTTTCTTCATTTTTCCACAATTCGTCCCTATGGGTTTATAAAATTTGACACGCTTTTATTTGGGGTTGTTCGGACCGAATCGGAGTGATATGATGAGAACTCGGTTTGGAAAATCCTCATAAGGGTTAGTACACCGGAAATGGGAGAAAATTGAGTCGGGCCGTTTTCTTGATATTTTTTCATGATTTGTCCCTATGGGTTTATAAAATTTGACATGCTTTTATTTGGGGTTGTTCGAACCCGAATCGGAGCTGATACGATGAGAACTCGATTTTCGGAGAAATCTCATAGGTAACGTATACTGGAAATGGGAGAAAATTGAGTCGGGCCGTTTTCTTGATATTTTTTCATGATTTGTCCCTATGTGTTTATAAAATTTGACACGCTTTTATTTGGGGTTGTTCGGATCCGAATCGGAGCTGATGCGATGAGAACTCGATTTTCAGAAAATTCTCATAGTGGTTAGTACACGGAAAATGGGAGAAAATCGAGTCGGACTGTTTTCTTCATTTTTCCATAATTTGTCTCTATGGGTTTATAAAATTTGACACGCTTTTATTTGGGGTTGTTCGGACCCGAATCGGAGCTGATACGATGAGAACTCGATTTTCGGAAAATTCTCATAGGGGCTAGTACACCGAAAATGGGAGAAAATTGAGTCGGGCCGTTTTCTTGATATTTTTTCATGATGGGTTTATAAAATTTGACACGCTTTTATTTGGGGTTGTTCGGATTCGAATCGGAGCTGATGCGATGAGAACTCGGTTTTCAGAAAATTCTCATAGTGGTTAGTACACGGAAAATGGGAGAAAATCGAGTCAGACTGTTTTCTTCATTTTTCCATAATTTGTTTCTATGGGTTTATAAAATTTGACATGCTTTTATTTGGGGTTGTTCGGACCCGAATCGGAGCTGATACGATGAGAACTCGATTTTCGGAAAATTCTCATAGGGGCTAGTACACCGAAAATGGAAGAAAATTGAGTCGAGCCGTTTTCTTGATATTTTTTCGTGATTTGTCCCTATGGGTTTATAAAATTTGACATTCTTTTATTTGGGGTTGTTCGGATTCGAATCGGAGCTGATACGATGAGAACTCGATTTTCGGAAAATTCTCATAGTGGTTAGTACACGGAAAATGGGAGAAAATCGAGTCGGACTATTTTCTTCATTTTTCCACAATTTGTCCCTATGGGTTTATAAAATTTGACACGCTTTTATTTGGGGTTGTTCGGACCCGAATCGGAGTGATGCGATGAGAACTTCGGTTTTAGAAAATTCTCATAGTGGTTAGTACACGGAAAATGGGAGAAAATTGAGTCGGTCCAGTTTCTTCATTTTTCCACAATTTGTACCTATGGGTTTATAAAATTTGACACGCTTTTATTTGGGGTTGTTCTGACCCGAATCGAGCCGATACGATGAGAACTCGATTTTGAAAATTCTCATAGGGGTTAGCACACTGAAAATGGGAGAAAATTGAGTCGGGCCGTTTTCTTGATATTTTTCATGATTTGTCCCTATGTGTTTAAAATTTGACACGCTTTTATTTGGGGTTGTTCGGACCCGAATCGGAGCCGATATGATGAGAACTCGGTTTGGAAAATTCTCATAGGGGTTAGCACACCGAAAATGGGAGAAAATTGAGTCGGTCCATTTTCTTGATATTTTCCATCATTTGTCCCTATGTGTTTATAAAATTTGACACGCTTTTATTTGGGGTTGTTCGGACCCGAATCGGAGCTGATATGATGAGAACTCGGTTTTCGGAAAATACTCATAAGTGTTAGTAAAAGGGAAATGGGAGAAAATTGAGTCGGGCCGTTTTCTTGATATTTTTTCATGATTTGTCCCTATGGGTTTATAAAATTTGACATGCTTTTATTTGGGGTTGTTCGAACCCGAATCGGAGCTGATACGATGAGAACTCGATTTTCGGAGAACTCTCATAGGTAACGTATACTGGAAATGGGAGAAAATTGAGTCGGGCCGTTTTCTTGATATTTTTTCATGATTTGTCCCTATGTGTTTATAAAATTTGACACGCTTTTATTTGGGGTTGTTCGGATCCGAATCGGAGCTGATGCGATGAGAACTCGATTTTCAGAAAATTCTCATAGTGGTTAGTACACGGAAAATGGGAGAAAATCGAGTCGGACTGTTTTCTTCATTTTTCCATAATTTGTCTCTATGGGTTTATAAAATTTGACACGCTTTTATTTGGGGTTGTTCGGACCCGAATCGGAGCTGATACGATGAGAACTCGATTTTCGGAAAATTCTCATAGGGGCTAGTACACCGAAAATGGGAGAAAATTGAGTCGGGCCGTTTTCTTGATATTTTTTCACGATGGGTTTATAAAATTTGACACGCTTTTATTTGGGGTTGTTCGGATTCGAATCAGAGCTGATGCGATGAGAACTCGGTTTTCAGAAAATTCTCATAGTGGTTAGTACACGGAAAATGGGAGAAAATCGAGTCAGACTGCTTTCTTCATTTTTCCACAATTCGTCCCTATGGGTTTATAAAATTTGACACCCTTTTATTTGGGGTTGTTCGGACCCGAATCGGATCTGATACGATGACAACTCGATTTTCAGAAAATTCTCATAGTGGCTAGTACACCGAAAATGGGAGAAAATTGAGTCGGGCCGTTTTCTTGATATTTTTTCATGATTTGTCCCTATGGGTTTATAAAATTTGACATGCTTTTATTTGGGGTTGTTCGAACCCGAATCGGAGCTGATACGATGAGAACTCGATTTTCGGAGAACTCTCATAGGTAACGTATACTGGAAATGGGAGAAAATTGAGTCGGGCCGTTTTCTTGATATTTTTTCATGATTTGTCCCTATGTGTTTATAAAATTTGACACGCTTTTATTTGGGGTTGTTCGGATCCGAATCGGAGCTGATGCGATGAGAACTCGATTTTCAGAAAATTCTCATAGTGGTTAGTACACGGAAAATGGGAGAAAATCGAGTCAGACTGTTTTCTTCATTTTTCCATAATTTGTCTCTATGGGTTTATAAAATTTGACACGCTTTTATTTGGGGTTGTTCGGACCCGAATCGGAGCTAATACGATGAGAACTCGATTTTCGGAAAATTCTCATAGGGGCTAGTACACCGAAAATGGGAGAAAATTGAGTCGGGCCGTTTTCTTGATATTTTTTCATGATGGGTTTATAAAATTTGACACGCTTTTGTTTGGGGTTGTTCGGATTCGAATCAGAGCTGATGCGATGAGAACTCGATTTTCAGAAAATTCTCATAGTGGTTAGTACACGGAAAATGGGAGAAAATCGAGTCAGACTGTTTTCTTCATTTTTCCACAATTCGTCCCTATGGGTTTATAAAATTTGACACGCTTTTGTTTGGGGTTGTTCGGACCCGAATCGGATCTGATACGATGAGAACTCGATTTTCAGAAAATTCTCATAGGGGCTAGTACACCGAAAATGGGAGAAAATTGAGTCGGTCCATTTTCTTGATATTTTTCCATGATTTGTCCCTATGTGTTTATAAAATTTGACACGCTTTTATTTGGGGTTGTTCGGACCCGAATCGGAGCTGATATGATGAGAACTCGGTTTTCGGAAAATCCTCATAAGGGTTAGTACACCTAAATGGGAGAAAATTGAGTCGGGCCGTTTTCTTGATATTTTTTCATAATTTGTCCCTATGGGTTTGTAAAATTTGACACGCTTTTATTTGGGGTTGTTCGGATCCGAATCGGAGCTGATGCGACGAGAACTCGGTTTTCAGAAAATTCTCATAGTGGTTAGTACACGGAAAATGGGAGAAAATCGAGTCGGACTATTTTCTTCATTTTTCCACAATTTGTCCCTATGGGTTTATAGAATTTGACACGCTTTTATTTGGGGTTTTTCGGACCCGAATCGAATTTGATACGATGAGAACTCGATTTTCGGAAAATTCTCATAGGGGCTAGTACACCGAAAATGGGAGAAAATTGAGTCGGGCCGTTTTCTTGATATTTTTTCATGATTTGTCCCTATGTGTTTATAAAATTTGACACGCTTTTATTTGGGGTTGTTCGGACCCGAATCGGAGCTGATATGATGAGAACTCGGTTTTCAGAAAATTCTCATAGTGGTTAGTACACGGAAAATGGGAGAAAATCGAGTCGGACTGTTTTCTTCATTTTTCCATAATTTGTCCCTATGGGTTTATAAAATTTGACACGCTTTTATTTGGGGTTGTTCGGACCCGAATCGGAGCTGATGTGATGAGAACTCGGTTTTTAGAAAATTCTCATAGTGGTTAGTACAGGGAAAATGGGAGAAAATTGAGTCGGTCCAGTTTCTTCATTTTTCCACAATTTGTCCCTATGGGTTTATAAAATTTGACACGCTTTTATTTGGGGTTGTGCGGACCCGAATCGGAGCTCATATGATGAGAACTCGGTTTTCGAAAAATCCTCATAAGGGGCTAGTACACCGAAAATGGGATAAAATTGAGTCGGGCCGTTTTCTTGATATTTTTTCATGATTTGTCCCTCTGTGTTTATAAAATTTGACACGCTTTTATTTGGGGTTGTTCGGACCCGAATCGGAGCTGATATGATGAGAACTCGGTTTTCAGAAAATTCTCATAGTCGTTAGTACACGAAAAATGGGAGAAAATCGAGTCGAACTGTTTTCTTCATTTTTCCATAATTTGTCCCTATTGGTTTATAAAATTTGACACGCTTTTATTTGGGGTTGTTCGGATTCGAATCGGAGCTGATGCGATAAGAACTCGGTTTCAGAAAATTCTCATAGTGGTTAGTACACGGAAAATGGGAGAAAATCGAGTCGGACTGTTTTCTTCATTTTTTTCATAATTTGTCCCTATGAGTTTATAAAATTTGACACGCTTTTATTTGGGGTTGTTCGGACCCGAATCGGAGCTGATACGATGAGAACTCGATTTTCGGAAAATTCTCATAGGGGTTAGCACACCGAAAATGGGAGAAAATTGAGTCGGGCCGTTTTCTTGATATTTTTTCATGATTTGTCCCTATGTGTTTATAAAATTTGACACGCTTTTATTTGGGGTTATTCGGATTCGAATCGGAGCTGATGCGATGAGAACTCGGTTTTCAGAAAATTCTCATAGTGTTTAGTACACGGAAAATGGGAGAAAATCGAGTCGGACTGTTTTCTTCATTTTTCCATAATTTGTCTCTATGGGTTTATAAAATTTGACACGCTTTTATTTGGGGTTGTTCGGAACCGAATCGGAGCTGATACGATGAGAACTCGATTTTCGGAAAATTCTCATAGGGGCTAGTACACCGAAAATGGGAGAAAATTGAGTCGGGCCGTTTTATTGATATTTTTTCATGATTTGTCCCTATGGGTTTATAAAATTTTACACGCTTTTATTTGAGGTTGTTCCGATTCGAATCGGAGCTGATGCGATGAGAACTCAGTTTTCAGAAAATTCTCATAGTGGTTAGTACACGGAAAATGGGAGAAAATTGAGTCGGACTATTTCTTCATTTTTCCACAATTTGTCCCTATGGGTTTATAAAATTTGACACGCTTTTATTTGGGGTTGTTCGGACCCGAATCGGAGCTGATGCGATGAGAACTCGATTTTCGGAAAATTCTCATAGGGGTTAGCACACCGAAAATGGGAGAAAATTGAGTCGGGCCGTTTTCTTGATATTTTTTCATGATTTATCCCTATGGGTTTATAATATTTGACACGCTTTTATTTGGGGTTGTTCGGACCCGAATCGGAGCTGATGTGATGAGAACTCGGTTTTCAGAAAATTCTCATAGTGGTTAGTACAGGGAAAATGGGAGAAAATTGAGTCGGTCCAGTTTCTTCATTTTTCCACAATTTGTCCCTATGGGTTTATAAAATTTGACACGCTTTTATTTGTGGTTGTGCGGACCCGAATCGGAGCTGATATGATGAGAACTCGATTTTCGGAAAATCCTCATAAGGGGCTAGTACACCGAAATTGGGAGAAAATTGAGTCGGGCCGTTTTCTTGATATTTTTTCATGATTTGTCCCTATGGGTTTTTAAAATTTGACACGCTTTTATTTGGGGTTGTTCGGATCCGAACTGAGTGATGCGATGAGAACTCGGTTTTAGAAAATTCTCATAGTGGTTAGTACACGAAAAATGGGAGAAAATCGAGTCGACTGTTTATTCATTTTTCGATAATTTGTCTCTATGGGTTTATAAAATTTGACACGCTTTTATTTGGGGGTTTTCGGACTCGAATCGGATCGATACGATGAGAACTCGATTTTAGGAAAATTCTCATAGGGGCTAGTACACCGAAAATGGGAGAAAATTGAGTCGGGCCGTTTTCTTGATATTTTTCATGATGGGTTTATAAAATTTGACACGCTTTTATTTGGGGTTGTTCGGATTCGAATCGGAGCCGATGCGATGAGAACTCGGTTTGAGAAAATTCTCATAGTGGTTAGTACACGGAAAATGGGAGAAAATCGAGTCGATCGCTTTCTTCATTTTTCCACAATTCGTCCCTATGGGTTTATAAAATTTGACACGCTTTTATTTGGGGTTGTTCGGAACCGAATCGAGCCGATATGATGAGAACTTCGGTTTTGGAAAATCCTCATAAGGGTTAGTACAGAAATGGGAGAAAATTGAGTCGGGCCGTTTTCTTGATATTTTTCATGATTTGTCCCTATGGGTTTATAAAATTTGACATGCTTTTATTTGGGGTTGTTCGAACCCGAATCGGAGCTGATACGATGAGAACTCGATTTTCGGAGAACTCTCATAGGTAACGTATACTGGAAATGGGAGAAAATTGAGTCGGGCCGTTTTCTTGATATTTTTTCATGATTTGTCCCTATGTGTTTATAAAATTTGACACGCTTTTATTTGGGGTTGTTCGGATCCGAATCGGAGCTGATGCGATGAGAACTCGATTTTCAGAAAATTCTCATAGTGGTTAGTACACGGAAAATGGGAGAAAATTGAGTCGGACTGCTTTCTTCATTTTTCCACAATTCGTCCCTATGGGTTTATAAAATTTGACACGCTTTTATAAAATTCCACAATTCGTCCCTATTGTTCGGACCCGAATCGGAGCTGATACGATGAGAACTCGATTTTCGGAAAATTCTCATAGGGGTTAGCACACCGAAAATGGGAGAAAATTGAGTCGGGCCGTTTTCTTGATATTTTTTCATGATTTATCCCTATGGGTTTATAATATTTGACACGCTTTTATTTGGGGTTGTTCGGACCCGAATCGGAGCTGATGTGATGAGAACTCGGTTTTCAGAAAATTCTCATAGTGGTTAGTACAGGGAAAATGGGAGAAAATTGAGTCGGTCCAGTTTCTTCATTTTTCCACAATTTGTCCCTATGGGTTTATAAAATTTGACACGCTTTTATTTGTGGTTGTGCGGACCCGAATCGGAGCTGATATGATGAGAACTCGATTTTCGGAAAATCCTCATAAGGGGCTAGTACACCGAAATTGGGAGAAAATTGAGTCGGGCCGTTTTCTTGATATTTTTTCATGATTTGTCCCTATGGGTTTTTAAAATTTGACACGCTTTTATTTGGGGTTGTTCGGATCCGAATCTGAGCTGATGCGATGAGAACTCGGTTTTTAGAAAATTCTCATAGTGGTTAGTACACGAAAAATGGGAGAAAATCGAGTCAGACTGTTTATTCATTTTTCGATAATTTGTCTCTATGGGTTTATAAAATTTGACACGCTTTTATTTGGGGGTTTTCGGACTCGAATCGGATCTGATACGATGAGAACTCGATTTTAGGAAAATTCTCATAGGGGCTAGTACACTGAAAATGGGAGAAAATTGAGTCGGGCCGTTTTCTTGATATTTTTTCATGATGGGTTTATAAAATTTGACACGCTTTTATTTGGGGTTGTTCGGATTCGAATCAGAGCTGATGCGATGAGAACTCGGTTTTCAGAAAATTCTCATAGTGGTTAGTACACGGAAAATGGGAGAAAATCGAGTCAGACTGCTTTCTTCATTTTTCCACAATTCGTCCCTATGGGTTTATAAAATTTGACACGCTTTTATTTGGGGTTGTTCGGACCCGAATCGGAGCTGATATGATGAGAACTCGGTTTTCGGAAAATCCTCATAAGGGTTAGTACACCGGAAATGGGAGAAAATTGAGTCGGGCCGTTTTCTTGATATTTTTTCATGATTTGTCCCTATGGGTTTATAAAATTTGACATGCTTTTATTTGGGGTTGTTCGAACCCGAATCGGAGCTGATACGATGAGAACTCGATTTTCGGAGAACTCTCATAGGTAACGTATACTGGAAATGGGAGAAAATTGAGTCGGGCCGTTTTCTTGATATTTTTTCATGATTTGTCCCTATGTGTTTATAAAATTTGACACGCTTTTATTTGGGGTTGTTCGGATCCGAATCGGAGATGATGCGATGAGAACTCGACTTTCAGAAAATTCTCATAGTGGTTTGTACAAGGAAATTGGGAGAAAATCGAGTCTGACTGTTTTCTTCATTTTTCCATAATTTGTCTCTATGGGTTTATAAAATTTGACACGCTTTTATTTGGGGTTGTTCGGACCCGAATCGGAGCTGATACGATGAGAACTCGATTTTCGGAAAATTCTCATAGGGGCTAGTACACCGAAAATGGGAGAAAATTGAGTCGGGCCGTTTTCGTGATATTTTTCATGATGGGTTTATAAAATTTGACACGCTTTTATTTGGGGTTGTTCGGATTCGAATCGAGCCGATGCGATGAGAACTTCGGTTTTGAGAAAATTCTCATAGTGGTTAGTACACGGAAAATGGGAGAAAATCGAGTCGACTGCTTTTCTTCATTTTTCCATAATTTGTTTCTATGGGTTTATAAAATTTGACATGCTTTTATTTGGGGTTGTTCGGACCGAATCGAGCCGATACGATGAGAACTCGATTTTGGAAAATTCTCATAGGGGCTAGTACACCGAAAATGGAAGAAAATTGAGTCGAGCCGTGTTCTTGATATTTTTTCGTGATTTGTCCCTATGGGTTTATAAAATTTGACATTCTTTTATTTGGGGTTGTTCGGATTCGAATCGGAGCTGATACGATGAGAACTCGATTTTCGGAAAATTCTCATAGTGGTTAGTACACGGAAAATGGGAGAAAATCGAGTCGGACTATTTTCTTCATTTTTCCACAATTTGTCCCTATGGGTTTATAAAATTTGACACGCTTTTATTTGGGGTTGTTCGGACCGAATCGGAGCCGATGCGATGAGAACTTCGGTTTTAGAAAATTCTCATAGTGGTTAGTACACGGAAAATGGGAGAAAATTGAGTCGGTCCAGCTTTCTTCATTTTTCCACAATTTGTCCCTATGGGTTTATAAAATTTGACACGCTTTTATTTGGGGTTGTTCGGACCCGAATCGGAGCCGATACGATGAGAACTCGATTTTGAAAATTCTCATAGGGGTTAGCACACCGAAAATGGGAGAAAATTGAGTCGGGCCGTTTTCTTGATATTTTTCATGATTTGTCCCTATGTGTTTAAAATTTGACACGCTTTTATTTGGGGTTGTTCGGACCCGAATCGGAGTGATATGATGAGAACTCGGTTTTGGAAAATTCTCATAGGGGTTAGCACACCGAAAATGGGAGAAAATTGAGTCGGTCCATTTTCTTGATATTTTCCATCATTTGTCCCTATGTGTTTATAAAATTTGACACGCTTTTATTTGGGGTTGTTCGGACCCGAATCGGAGCTGATATGATGAGAACTCGGTTTTCGGAAAATCCTCATAAGGGTTAGTACACCGGAAATGGGAGAAAATTGAGTCGGGCCGTTTTCTTGATATTTTTTCATGATTTGTCCCTATGGGTTTATAAAATTTGACATGCTTTTATTTGGGGTTGTTCGAACCCGAATCGGAGCTGATACGATGAGAACTCGATTTTCGGAGAACTCTCATAGGTAACGTATACTGGAAATGGGAGAAAATTGAGTCGGGCCGTTTTCTTGATATTTTTTCATGATTTGTCCCTATGTGTTTATAAAATTTGACACGCTTTTATTTGGGGTTGTTCGGATCGAATCGGCCGATGCGATGAGAACTCGATTTTGAGAAAATTCTCATAGTGGTTAGTACGGAAAATGGGAGAAAATCGAGTGACTGCTTTTCTTCATTTTTCCATAATTTGTCTCTATGGGTTTATAAAATTTGACACGCTTTTATTTGGGGTTGTTCGGACCGAATCGGGTGATACGATGAGAACTCGATTTTCGGAAAATTCTCATAGGGGCTAGTACACCGAAAATGGGAGAAAATTGAGTCGGGCCGTTTTCTTGATATTTTTCACGATGGGTTTATAAAATTTGACACGCTTTTATTTGGGGTTGTTCGGATTCGAATCGGTGATGCGATGAGAACTTCGGTTTTGAAAAAATTCTCATAGTGGTTAGTACGGAAAATGGGAGAAAATCGAGTCGACCGCTTTCTTCATTTTTCCACAATTCGTCCCTATGGGTTTATAAAATTTGACACCCTTTTATTTGGGGTTGTTCGGACCGAATCGGATCTCGATACGATGACAACTCGATTTTCGAAAATTCTCATAGTGGCTAGTACAGAAAATGGGAGAAAATTGAGTCGGGCCGCTTTCTTGATATTTTTCATGATTTGTCCCTATGGGTTTATAAAATTTGACATGCTTTTATTTGGGGTTGTTCGAACCCGAATCGGAGCCGATACGATGAGAACTCGATTTTCGGAGAACTCTCATAGGTAACGATATCGGAAATGGGAGAAAATTGAGTCGGGCCGTTTTCTTGATATTTTTCATGATTTGTCCCTATGTGTTTATAAAATTTGACACGCTTTTATTTGGGGTTGTTCGGATCCGAATCGGAGTGATGCGATGAGAACTCGATTTTAAAATTCTCATAGTGGTTAGTACACTAAAATGGGAGAAAATCGAGTCGACTTTTCTTCATTTTTCCATAATTTGTCTCTATGGGTTTATAAAATTTGACACGCTTTTATTTGGGGTTGTTCGACCCGAATCGGAGCTAATACGATGAGAACTTCGATTTTCGGAAAATTCTCATAGGGGCTAGTACAGAAAATGGGAGAAAATTGAGTCGGGCCGTTTTCTTGATATTTTTTCATGATGGGTTTATAAAATTTGACACGCTTTTATTTGGGGTTGTTCGGATTCGAATCGAGTGATGCGATGAGAACTTCGGTTTTAAAAATTCTCATAGTGGTTAGTACGGAAAAAGGGAGAAAATCGAGTCGATTGCTTTTCTTCATTTTTCCACAATTCGTCCCTATGGGATTATAAAATTTGACACGCTTATATTTGTGGTTGTTCGGACCCTAATCGGATCTGATACGATGAGAACTCGATTTTCGGAAAATTCTCATAGGGGCTAGTATACCGAAAATGGGAGAAAATTGAGTCGGGCCGTTTTCTTGATATTTTTTCAGGATTTGTCCCTATGGGTTTATAAAATTTGACATGCTTTTATTTGGGGTTGTTCGAACCCGAATCGGAGCTGATACGATGAGAACTCGATTTTCGGAGAACTCTCATAGGTAACGTATACTGGAAATGGGAGAAAATTGAGTCGGGCCGTTTTCTTCATAGTTTTTCATGATTTGTCCCTATGTGTTTATAAAATTTGACACGCTTTTATTTGGGGTTGTTCGGATCGAATCGGAGCTGATGTGATGAGAACTCGGTTTTTAGAAAATTCTCATAGTGGTTAGTACAGGGAAAATGGGAGAAAATTGAGTCGGTCCAGTTTCTTCATTTTTCCACAATTTGTCCCTATGGGTTTATAAAATTTGACACGCTTTTATTTGGGGTTGTTCGGACCCGAATCGGAGCTGATATGATGAGAACTCGGTTTTCGGAAAATTCTCATAGTGGTTAGCACACCGAAAATGGGAGAAAATTGAGTCGGTCCATTTTCTTGATATTTTCCATGATTTGTTCCTATGTGTTTATAAAATTTGACACGCTTTTATTTGGGGTTGTTCGGACCCGAATCGGAGCTGATATGATGAGAACTCGGTTTTCGGAAAATCCTCATAAGGGTTAGTACACCGGAAATGGGAGAAAATTGAGTCGGGCCGTTTTCTTGATATTTTTCATGATTTGTCCCTATGGGTTTATAAAATTTGACATGCTTTTATTTGGGGTTGTTCGAACCCGAATCGGAGTCGATACGATGAGAACTCGATTTTCGGAGAACTCTCATAGGTAACGATATCTGGAAATGGGAGAAAATTGAGTCGGGCCGTTTTCTTGATATTTTTCATGATTTGTCCCTATGTGTTTATAAAATTTGACACGCTTTTATTTGGGGTTGTTCGGATCCGAATCGGAGTCGATGCGATGAAAACTTCGATTTTGAAAATTCTCATAGTGGTTAGTACGGAAAATGGGAGAAAATCGAGTGGATTGTTTTCTTCATTTTTCCATAATTTGTCTCTATGGGTTTATAAAATTTGACACGCTTTTATTTGGGGTTGTTCGGACCCGAATCGGAGCCGATACGATGAGAACTCGATTTTCGGAAAATTCTCATAGGGGCTAGTACACGAAAATGGGAGAAAATTGAGTCGGGCCGTTTTCTTGATATTTTTCATGATGGGTTTATAAAATTTGACACGCTTTTATTTGGGGTTGTTCGGATCGAATCGGAGTGATGCGATGAGAACTCGGTTTTGAAAATTCTCATAGTGGTTAGTACACGGAAAATGGGAGAAAATCGAGTCGACTATTTTCTTCATTTTTCCATAATTTGTTTCTATGGGTTTATAAAATTTGACATGCTTTTATTTGGGGTTGTTCGGACCGAATCGGAGCCGATACGATGAGAACTCGATTTTCGGAAAATTCTCATAGGGGCTAGTACACGAAAATGGAAGAAAATTGAGTCGAGCCGTTTTCTTGATATTTTTAGTGATTTGTCCCTATGGGTTTATAAAATTTGACATTCTTTTATTTGGGGTTGTTCGGATTCGAATCGTAGGCGATACGATGAGAACTCGATTTTCGGAAAATTCTCATAGTGGTTAGTACACGGAAAATGGGAGAAAATCGAGTCGGACTATTTTCTTCATTTTTCCACAATTTGTCCCTATGGGTTTATAAAATTTGACACGCTTTTATTTGGGGTTGTTCGGACCGAATCGGAGTGATGCGATGAGAACTCGGTATTTAGAAAATTCTCATAGTGGTTAGTACACGGAAAATGGGAGAAAATTGAGTCGGTCCAGTTTCTTCATTTTTCCACAATTTGTCCCTATGGGTTTATAAAATTTGACACGCTTTTATTTGGGGTTGTTCGGACCGAATCGGAGCCGATACGATGAGAACTCGATTTTGAGAAAATTCTCATAGGGGTTAGCACACTGAAAATGGGAGAAAATTGAGTCGGGCCGTTTTCTTGATATTTTTCATGATTTGTCCCTATGTGTTTAAAATTTGACACGCTTTTATTTGGGGTTGTTCGGACCCGAATCGGAGTGATATGATGAGAACTTCGGTTTGGAAAATTCTCATAGGGGTTAGCACAGAAAATGGGAGAAAATTGAGTCGGTCCATTTTCTTGATATTTTCCACAATTTGTCCCTATGGGTTTATAAAATTTGACACGCTTTTATTTGGGGTTGTTCGGACACGAATCGGAGCTGATGTGATGAGAACTCGGTTTTCGGAAAATCCTCATAAGGGTTAGTACACCGGAAATGGGAGAAAATTGAGTCGGGCCGTTTTCTTGATATTTTTTCATGATTTGTCCCTATGGGTTTTTAAAATTTGACACGCTTTTATTTGGGGTTGTTCGGATCCGAATCGGAGCTGATGCAATGAGAACTCGGTTTTCAGAAAATTCTCATAGTGGTTAGTACACGGAAAATGGGAGAAAATCGAGTCAGACTGTTTCTTCATTTTTCCATAATTTGTCTCTATGGGTTTATAAAATTTGACACGCTTTTATTTGGGGTTGTTCGGACCCGAATCGGATCTGATACGATGAGAACTCGATTTTCGGAAAATTCTCATAGGGGCTAGTACACCGAAAATGGGAGAAAATTGAGTCGGGCCGTTTTCTTGATATTTTTCATGATGGGTTTATAAAATTTGACACGCTTTTATTTGGGGTTGTTCGGATTCGAATCGGAGGCGATGCGATGAGAACTCGGTTTTCAGAAAATTCTCATAGTGGTTAGTACACGGAAAAAGGGAGAAAATCGAGTCAGACTGTTTTCTTCATTTTTCCACAATTCGTCCCTATGGGTTTATAAAATTTGACACGCTTTTATTTGGGGTTGTTCGGACCCGAATCAGATCGATACGATGAGAACTCGATTTTCGGAAAATTCTCATAGGGGCTAGTATACCGAAAATGGGAGAAAATTGAGTCGGGCCGTTTTCTTGATATTTTTGATTTGTCCCTATGGGTGTATAAAATTATACATGAATTTATTTGGGGTTTTTCGAACACGAATCGGAGCTGATACGATGAGAACTCGATTTTCGGAGAACTCTCATAGGTAACGTATACTGGAAATGGGAGAAAATTGAGTCGGGCCGTTTTCTTCATAGTTTTTCATGATTTGTCCCTATGTGTTTATAAAATTTGACACGCTTTTATTTGGGGTTGTTCGGATCGAATCGGAGCTGATGCGATGAGAACTCGGTTTTCAGAAAATTCTCATAGTGGTTAGTACACGGAAAATGGGAGAAAATCGAGTCAGACTGTTTTCTTCATTTTTCCATAATTTGTTTCTATGGGTTTATAAAATTTGACATGCTTTTATTTGGGGTTGTTCGGACCCGAATCGGAGCTGATACGATGAGAACTCGATTTTCGGAAAATTCTCATAGGGGCTAGTACACCGAAAATGGAAGAAAATTGAGTCGAGCCGTTTTCTTGATATTTTTTCGTGATTTGTCCCTATGGGTTTATAAAATTTGACATTCTTTTATTTGGGGTTGTTCGTATTCGAATCGGAGCTGATACGATGAGAACTCGATTTTCGGAAAATTCTCATAGTGGTTAGTACACGGAAAATGGGAGAAAATCGAGTCGGACTATTTTCTTCATTTTTCCACAATTTGTCCCTATGGGTTTATAAAATTTGACACGCTTTTATTTGGGGTTGTTCGGACCCGAATCGGAGCTGATGCGATGAGAACTCGGTATTTAGAAAATTCTCATAGTGGTTAGTACACTAAAATGGGAGAAAATTGAGTCGGTCCAGCTTTCTTCATTTTTCCACAATTTGTCCCTATGGGTTTATAAAATTTGACACGCTTTTATTTGGGGTTGTTCGGACCGAATCGGAGCCGATACGATGAGAACTTCGATTTTGAAAATTCTCATAGGGATTAGCACACCGAAAATGGGAGAAAATTGAGTCGGGCCGTTTTCTTGATATTTTTCATGATTTGTCCCTATGTGTTTAAAATTTGACACGCTTTTATTTGGGGATGTTCGGACCGAATCGGAGCCGATATGATGAGAACTCGGTTTCGGAAAATTCTCATAGGGGTTAGCACACGAAAATGGGAGAAAATTGAGTCGGTCCATTTTCTTGATATTTTCCATGATTTGTCCCTATGTGTTTATAAAATTTGACACGCTTTTATTTGGGGTTGTTCGGACCCGAATCGAGCCGATATGATGAGAACTCGGTTTGGAAAATCCTCATAAGGGTTAGTACACCTAAATGGGAGAAAATTGAGTCGGGCCGTTTTCTTGATATTTTTCATGATTTGTCCCTATGGGTTTATAAAATTTGACATGCTTTTATTTGGGGTTGTTCGAACCCGAATCGGAGCCGATACGATGAGAACTCGATTTTCGGAGAACTCTCATAGGTAACGATATCGGAAATGGGAGAAAATTGAGTCGGGCTTTCTTGATATTTTTCATGATTTGTCCCTATGTGTTTATAAAATTTGACACGCTTTTATTTGGGGTTGTTCGGATCCGAATCGAGTGATGCGATGAGAACTTCGATTTTGAAAATTCTCATAGTGGTTAGTACACGGAAAATGGGAGAAAATCGAGTCGACTGCTTTTCTTCATTTTTCCATAATTTGTCTCTATGGGTTTATAAAATTTGACACGCTTTTATTTGGGGTTGTTCGGACCGAATCGAGCCGATACGATGAGAACTCGATTTTCGGAAAATTCTCATAGGGGCTAGTACAGAAAATGGGAGAAAATTGAGTCGGGCCGTTTTCTTGATATTTTTCATGATGGTTTATAAAATTTGACACACTTTTATTTGGGGTTGTTCGGATTCGAATCGGAGCGATGCGATGAGAACTTCGGTTTGAGAAAATTCTCATAGTGGTTAGTACGGAAAAAAGGGAGAAAATCGAGTCGACTGCTTTTCTTCATTTTTCCACAATTCGTCCCTATGGGTTTATAAAATTTGACACGCTTTTATTTGGGGTTGTTCGGACCGAATCGGATCTCGATACGATGAGAACTCGATTTTCGGAAAATTCTCATAGGGGCTAGTATACCAAAATGGGAGAAAATTGAGTCGGGCCGTTTTCTTGATATTTTTCAGATTTGTCCCTATGGGTTTATAAAATTTGACATGCTTTTATTTGGGGTTGTTCGAACCCGAATCGGGCCGATACGATGAGAACTCGATTTTCGGAGAACTCTCATAGGTAACGATATCTGGAAATGGGAGAAAATTGAGTCGGGCCGTTTTCTTCATAGTTTTTCATGATTTGTCCCTATGTGTTTATAAAATTTGACACGCTTTTATTTGGGGTTGTTCGGATCGAATCGGAGTGATGCGATGAGAACTCGGTTTCAGAAAATTCTCATAGTGGTTAGTACACGGAAAATGGGAGAAAATCGAGTCAGACTGTTTTCTTCATTTTTCCATAATTTGTTTCTATGGGTTTATAAAATTTGACATGCTTTTATTTGGGGTTGTTCGGACCCGAATCGGAGTGATACGATGAGAACTCGATTTTGGAAAATTCTCATAGGGGCTAGTACTAGAAAATGGAAGAAAATTGAGTCGAGCCGTTTTCTTGATATTTTTAGTGATTTGTCCCTATGGGTTTATAAAATTTGACATTCTTTTATTTGGGGTTGTTCGGATTCGAATCGTAGTCGATACGATGAGAACTCGATTTTCGGAAAATTCTCATAGTGGTTAGTACGGAAAATGGGAGAAAATCGAGTCGGACTATTTTCTTCATTTTTCCACAATTTGTCCCTATGGGTTTATAAAATTTGACACGCTTTTATTTGGGGTTGTTCGGACCGAATCGGAGTGATGCGATGAGAACTCGGTTTTTAGAAAATTCTCATAGTGGTTAGTACACGGAAAATGGGAGAAAATTGAGTCGGTCCAGTTTCTTCATTTTTCCACAATTTGTCCCTATGGGTTTATAAAATTTGACACGCTTTTATTTGGGGTTGTTCGGACCCGAATCGGAGCTGATACGATGAGAACTCGATTTTGAAAATTCTCATAGGGGTTAGCACACCGAAAATGGGAGAAAATTGAGTCGGCCGTTTTCTTGATATTTTTCATGATTTGTCCCTATGTGTTTAAAATTTGACACGCTTTTATTTGGGGTTGTTCGGACCGAATCTGAGCCGATATGATGAGAACTCGGTTTTGGAAAATTCTCATAGGGGTTAGCACACCGAAAATGGGAGAAAATTGAGTGGGTCCATTTTCTTGATATTTTCCATGATTTGTCCCTATGTGTTTATAAAATTTGACACGCTTTTATTTGGGGTTGTTCGGACCCGAATCGGAGCTGATATGATGAGAACTCGGTTTCGGAAAATCCTCATAAGGGTTAGTACACGGAAATGGGAGAAAATTGAGTCGGGCCGTTTTCTTGATATTTTTCATGATTTGTCCCTATGGGTTTATAAAATTTGACATGCTTTTATTTGGGGTTGTTCAACCCGAATCGGAGTGATACGATGAGAACTCGATTTTCGGAGAACTCTCATAGGTAACGATAATGGAAATGGGAGAAAATTGAGTCGGGCCGTTTTCTTGATATTTTTCATGATTTGTCCCTATGTGTTTATAAAATTTGACACGCTTTTATTTGGGGTTGTTCGGATCCGAATCGGAGTGATGCGATGAGAACTCGATTTTGAGAAAATTCTCATAGTGGTTAGTACGGAAAATGGGAGAAAATCGAGTGGATTGTTTTCTTCATTTTTCCATAATTTGTCTCTATGGGTTTATAAAATTTGACACGCTTTTATTTGGGGTTGTTCGGACCCGAATCGGAGCCGATACGATGAGAACTCGATTTTCGGAAAATTCTCATAGGGGCTAGTACAGAAAATGGGAGAAAATTGAGTCGGGCCGTTTTCTTGATATTTTTCATGATGGGTTTATAAAATTTGACACGCTTTTATTTGGGGTTGTTCGGATTCGAATCAGGCGATGCGATGAGAACTCGGTTTTGAAAAATTCTCATAGTGGTTAGTACACGGAAAAGGGAGAAAATCGAGTCGATTGTTTTCTTCATTTTTCCACAATTCGTCCCTATGGGTTTATAAAATTTGACACGCTTTTATTTGGGGTTGTTCGGACCGAATCGGATCCGATACGATGAGAACTCGATTTTCGGAAAATTCTCATAGGGGCTAGTATACCAAAATGGGAGAAAATTGAGTCGGCCGTTTTCTTGATATTTTTCAGGATTTGTCCCTATGGGTTTATAAAATTTGACATTCTTTTATTTGGGGTTGTTCGGATTCGAATCGAGCGATACGATGAGAACTCGATTTTCGGAAAATTCTCATAGTGGTTAGTACGGAAAATGGGAGAAAATCGAGTCGGACTATTTTCTTCATTTTTCCACAATTTGTCCCTATGGGTTTATAAAATTTGACACGCTTTTATTTGGGGTTGTTCGGACCGAATCGGAGCCGATGCGATGAGAACTCGGTATTTAGAAAATTCTCATAGTGGTTAGTACACGGAAAATGGGAGAAAATTGAGTCGGTCCAGTTTCTTCATTTTTCCACAATTTGTCCCTATGGGTTTATAAAATTTGACACGCTTTTATTTGGGGTTGTTCGGACCCGAATCGGAGCCGATACGATGAGAACTCGATTTTGAAGAAAATTCTCATAGGGATTAGCACAATGAAAATGGGAGAAAATTGAGTCGGGCCGTTTTCTTGATATTTTTCATGATTTGTCCCTATGTGTTTAAAATTTGACACGCTTTTATTTGGGGTTGTTCGGACCCGAATCGGAGTGATATGATGAGAACTCGGTTTTGGAAAATTCTCATAGGGGTTAGCACACCGAAAATGGGAGAAAATTGAGTCGGTCCATTTTCTTGATATTTTCCATGATTTGTCCCTATGTGTTTATAAAATTTGACACGCTTTTATTTGGGGTTGTTCGGACCCGAATCGGAGTGATATGATGAGAACTTCGGTTTTCGGAAAATCCTCATAAGGGTTAGTACAGGAAATGGGAGAAAATTGAGTCGGGCCGTTTTCTTGATATTTTTTCATGATTTGTCCCTATGGGTTTATAAAATTTGACATGCTTTTATTTGGGGTTGTTCGAACCCGAATCGGAGTCGATACGATGAGAACTCGATTTTCGGAGAACTCTCATAGTAACATTATCGGAAATGGGAGAAAATTGAGTCGGGCCGCTTTCTTGATATTTTTCATGATTTGTCCCTATGTGTTTATAAAATTTGACACGCTTTTATTTGGGGTTGTTCGATCCGAATCGAGCCGATGCGATGAGAACTCGATTTTGAAAATTCTCATAGTGGTTAGTACACGGAAAATGGGAGAAAATCGAGTCGACTGTTTTCTTCATTTTTCCATAATTTGTCTCTATGGGTTTATAAAATTTGACACGCTTTTATTTGGGGTTGTTCGGACCGAATCTGAGTCGATACGATGAGAACTTCGATTTTCGGAAAATTCTCATAGGGGCTAGTACAGAAAATGGGAGAAAATTGAGTCGGGCCGTTTTCTTGATATTTTTCATGATGGTTTATAAAATTTGACACGCTTTTATTTGGGGTTGTTCGATTCGAATCGGAGTGATGCGATGAGAACTCGGTTTTGAGAAAATTCTCATAGTGGTTAGTACGGAAAAAGGGAGAAAATCGAGTCGATTGCTTTTCTTCATTTTTCCACAATTCGTCCCTATGGGTTTATAAAATTTGACACGCTTTTATTTGGGGTTGTTCGACCCGAATCGGATACGATACGATGAGAACTCGATTTTCGGAAAATTCTCATAGGGGCTAGTATACCGAAAATGGGAGAAAATTGAGTCGGGCCGCTTTTCTTGATATTTTTCAGGATTTGTCCCTATGGGTTTATAAAATTTGACATGCTTTTATTTGGGGTTGTTCGAACCAATCGAGTCGATACGATGAGAACTCGATTTTCGGAGAACTCTCATAGTAACGATATCTTTGGAAATGGGAGAAAATTGAGTCGGCCGCTTTTCTTCATAGTTTTTCATGATTTGTCCCTATGTGTTTATAAAATTTGACACGCTTTTATTTGGGGTTGTTCGGATCGAATCGAGCCGATGCGATGAGAACTCGGTTTTGAGAAAATTCTCATAGTGGTTAGTACACGGAAAATGGGAGAAAATCGAGTCGATCGTTTTCTTCATTTTTCCATAATTTGTTTCTATGGGTTTATAAAATTTGACATGCTTTTATTTGGGGTTGTTCGACCCGAATCGAGCCGATACGATGAGAACTCGATTTTGAAAATTCTCATAGGGCTAGTACACGAAAATGGAAGAAAATTGAGTCGAGCCGTTTTCTTGATATTTTTCGTGATTTGTCCCTATGGGTTTATAAAATTTGACATTCTTTTATTTGGGGTTGTTCGGATTCGAATCGTAGGCGATACGATGAGAACTCGATTTTCGGAAAATTCTCATAGTGGTTAGTACACTAAAATGTGATAAAATCGAGTCGGACTATTTTCTACATATTTCCACAATTTGTCCCTATGGGTTTATAAAATTTGACACGCTTTTATTTGGGGTTGTTCGGACCCGAATCGGAGCTGATGCGATGAGAACTCGGTATTTAGAAAATTCTCATAGTGGTTAGAACACGGAAAATGGGAGAAAATTGAGTCGGTCCAGTTTCTTCATTTTTCCACAATTTGTCCCTATGGGTTTATAAAATTTGACACGCTTTTATTTGGGGTTGTTCGGACCCGAATCGGAGCTGATACGATGAGAACTCGATTTTCAGAAAATTCTCATAGGGGTTAGCACACTGAAAATGGGAGAAAATTGAGTCGGGCCGTTTTCTTGATATTTTTTCATGATTTGTCCCTATGTGTTTAAAATTTGACACGCTTTTATTTGGGGTTGTTCTGACCGGAATCGGAGTGATATGATGAGAACTCGGTTTTCGGAAAATTCTCATAGGGGTTAGCACACCGAAAATGGGAGAAAATTGAGTCGGTCCATTTTCTTGATATTTTCCATGATTTGTCCCTATGTGTTTATAAAATTTGACACGCTTTTATTTGGGGTTGTTCGGACCCGAATCGGAGCTGATATGATGAGAACTCGGTTTTCGGAAAATCCTCATAAGGGTTAGTACACCGGAAATGGGAGAAAATTGAGTCGGGCCGTTTTCTTGATATTTTTTCATGATTTGTCCCTATGGGTTTATAAAATTTGACATGCTTTTATTTGGGGTTGTTCGAACCCGAATCGGAGCTGATACGATGAGAACTCGATTTTCGGAGAACTCTCATAGGTAACGTATACTGGAAATGGGAGAAAATTGAGTCGGGCCGTTTTCTTGATATTTTTTCATGATTTGTCCCTATGTGTTTATAAAATTTGACACGCTTTTATTTGGGGTTGTTCGGATCCGAATCGGAGCTGATGCGATGAGAACTCGATTTTCAGAAAATTCTCATAGTGGTTAGTACACGGAAAATGGGAGAAAATCGAGTCGGACTGTTTTCTTCATTTTTCCATAATTTGTCTCTATGGGTTTATAAAATTTGACACGCTTTTATTTGGGGTTGTTCGGACCCGAATCGGAGCTGATACGATGAGAACTCGATTTTCGGAAAATTCTCATAGGGGCTAGTACACCGAAAATGGGAGAAAATTGAGTCGGGCCGTTTTCTTGATATTTTTTCATGATGGTTTATAAAATTTGACACGCTTTTATTTGGGGTTGTTCGGATTCGAATCAGAGCTGATGCGATGAGAACTCGGTTTTCAGAAAATTCTCATAGTGGTTAGTACACGGAAAAAGGGAGAAAATCGAGTCGATGTTTTCTTCATTTTTCCACAATTCCCCTATGGTTTTATAAAATTTGACACGCTTTTATTTGGGGTTGTTCGACCGAATCGGATCTCGATACGATGAGAACTCGATTTTCGGAAAATTCTCATAGGGGCTAGTATACCGAAAATGGGAGAAAATTGAGTCGGGCCGTTTTCTTGATATTTTTTCAGGATTTGTCCCTATGGGTTTATAAAATTTGACATGCTTTTATTTGGGGTTGTTCGAACCCGAATCGGAGGTGATACGATGAGAACTCGATTTTCGGAGAACTCTCATAGGTAACGATAATCGGAAATGGGAGAAAATTGAGTCGGGCCGTTTTCTTCATAGTTTTTCATGATTTGTCCCTATGTGTTTATAAAATTTGACACGCTTTTATTTGGGGTTGTTCGGATCGAATCGGAGTGATGCGATGAGAACTCGGTTTTAGAAAATTCTCATAGTGGTTAGTACACGGAAAATGGGAGAAAATCGAGTCGATCGTTTTCTTCATTTTTCCATTATTTGTTACTATGGGTTTATAAAATTTGACATGCTTTTATTTGGGGTTGTTCGGACCGAATCGAGCCGATACGATGAGAACTCGATTTTCGGAAAATTCTCATAGGGGCTAGTACACGAAAATGGAAGAAAATTGAGTCGAGCCGTGTTCTTGATATTTTTTCGTTATTTGTCCCTATGGGTTTATAAAATTTTAAAATCTTTTATTTGGGGTTGTTCGGATTCGAATCGTAGCTGATACGATGAGAACTCGATTTTCGGAAAATTCTCATAGTGGTTAGTACACGGAAAATGGGAGAAAATCGAGTCGGACTATTTTCTTCATTTTTCCACAATTTGTCCCTATGGGTTTATAAAATTTGACACGCTTTTATTTGGGGTTGTTCGGACCCGAATCGGAGCTGATGCGATGAAGAACTCGGTATTTAGAAAATTCTCATAGTGGTTAGTACACGGAAAATGGGAGAAAATTGAGTCGGTCCAGTTTCTTCATTTTTCCACAATTTGTCCCTATGGGTTTATAAAATTTGACACGCTTTTATTTGGGGTTGTTCGGACCCGAATCGGAGCTGATACGATGAGAACTCGATTTTCAGAAAATTCTCATAGGGGTTAGCACACTGAAAATGGGAGAAAATTGAGTCGGGCCGTTTTCTTGATATTTTTTCATGATTTGTCCCTATGTTTTTAAAATTTGACACGCTTTTATTTGGGGTTGTTCGGACCCGAATCGGAGCTGATATGATGAGAACTCGGTTTTCGGAAAATTCTCATAGTGGTTAGCACACGGAAAATGGGAGAAAATTGAGTCGGTCCATTTTCTTGATATTTTCCAATATTTGTCCCTATGTGTTTATAAAATTTGACACGCTTTTATTTGGGGTTGTTCGGACCCGAATCGGAGCTGATATGATGAGAACTCGGTTTTCGGAAAATCCTCTTATGGGTTAGTACAGGAAATGGGAGAAAATTGAGTCGGGCCGTTTTCTTGATATTTTTCATGATTTGTCCCTATGGGTTTATAAAATTTGACATGCTTTTATTTGGGGTTGTTCGAACCCGAATCGAGCCGATACGATGAGAACTTCGATTTTCGGAGAACTCTACAGGTAGCATTATCGGAAATGGGAGAAAATTGAGTCGGGCCGCTTTTCTTGATATTTTTCATGATTTGTCCCTATGTGTTTATAAAATTTGACACGCTTTTATTTGGGGTTGTTCGGATCCGAATCGGAGCCGATGCGATGAGAACTCGATTTTGAGAAAATTCTCATAGTGGTTAGTACACGGAAAATGGGAGAAAATCGAGTCGACTGTTTTCTTCATTTTTCCATAATTTGTCTCTATGGGTTTATAAAATTTGACACGCTTTTATTTGGGGTTGTTCGGACCCGAATCGGAGCCGATACGATGAGAACTTCGATTTTCGGAAAATTCTCATAGGGGCTAGTACAGAAAATGGGAGAAAATTGAGTCGGGCCGTTTTCTTGATATTTTTCATGATGGTTTATAAAATTTGACACGCTTTTATTTGGGGTTGTTCGGATTCGAATCGGAGCCGATGCGATGAGAACTTCGGTTTTGAGAAAATTCTCATAGGTTAGTACACTAAAAAGGGAGAAAATCGAGCCGACTGCTTTTCTTCATTTTTCCACAATTCGTCCCTATGGGTTTATAAAATTTGACACGCTTTTATTTGGGGTTGTTCGGACCGAATCGGATCTCGATACGATGAGAACTCGATTTTCGGAAAATTCTCATAGGGGCTAGTATACCGAAAATGGGAGAAAATTGAGTCGGGCCGTTTTCTTGATATTTTTTCAGATTTGTCCCTATGGGTTTATAAAATTTGACATGCTTTTATTTGGGGTTGTTCGAACCCGAATCGGAGCCGATACGATGAGAACTCGATTTTGGAGAACTCTCATAGGTAACGATTATCTGGAAATGGGAGAAAATTGAGTCGGGCCGCTTTTCTTCATAGTTTTTCATGATTTGTCCCTATGTGTTTATAAAATTTGACACGCTTTTATTTGGGGTTGTTCGGATCGAATCGAGCCGATGCGATGAGAACTCGGTTTCGAGAAAATTCTCATAGTGGTTAGTACGGAAAATGGGAGAAAATCGAGTCGACTGCTTTTCTTCATTTTTCCATAATTTGTTTCTATGGGTTTATAAAATTTGACATGCTTTTATTTGGGGTTGT